>QEPC01001665.1:2418521-2430942 GCA_003113815.1 Sphenodon punctatus | reverse complement strand
GGCCTCGCAGGCTGCAAGGCGCTCCATAAGCTGTTCCCGGGTGGGGGCCCCGTCCCCCTCCCCCATGCTCCCGCCCCGAGGGTTACTGCCCTGTTCTCCTCGTTGGGGCTTCTTTGGAGCCGCTTTTTTCTTTGTGCGGCCCATCTCATTTTCTTTGTGCGGTCCACTACGTGGACAAAGCTCCCTGAGTCAAGAGCAGCAGCAAGCGCTCCTTGCTGCTGCTTTCTCGCTCTCCCCCGACGATCTGCCGCCCACGCGGCCCAGAACCGCTCCGCCCCTTCTAAAGGGGGCGGGGCCTGTTCCCCGTTTCGGCGCGGCGTGCTTTCCCGCCCGCGCGCCAGTCTGCCTGGCAACAACGTCTCCGGCCAGAGCGCTCTAATGCGCTCCGCCGGCAAAACCTCTGTCCCGTCTCCTCCCTCTCATGGAGGGGGCGGGACAATTACCCCGTCGCCGCCATTGCGGCAGCGAAGGGGACATGTGGTAAATCCACAGGGACCCATGGAAAAAGTCTTCTACATTATTGCCCTTTTTACATGAGATGTGCCCACTCATGCCCACATAGGTTCACTGAATGGGCATGAGTGAGGGTCATTGTGGTGGGTGGGTTTGCATACATGCGCGCTCCCACAAAACACGCATGCACACCCACCTACACCCATCACCCACTCATGGAGCAATTGGCCAAAACAGTTATTGCTCCGTCAGTGGGGATGCAGGGGGATCGATGTGTGCCCGTCTACACTGCACCACCCATTCTGCTGCACGCACACCCATCCCCCACCACACTGCAGCCCATTTAAAAAGGGCCAGAGTTCTGTTTGTAAAAATAATTTCTGGACATCCTTTCTTGATATCCAGAACTAGTTCTCAAATACTCTGTGGTTTTTCAAATCTTCATTTACAACACTATTTTTTTTTTTTTACATAAAAAGTCATTTGAACAGCATTTCTCCATGCATACACTAGCAGTGCCTTGCCAAATAGCTAACTCTGCTCTTTTTACCAGTGCTACTTGCAGTTTAATAATAATGTCAGAGTTCTCCTTTACCACTTCTTTCACCCCATACACTATTGACTTGGCATCGCAAGTATTTGCTTTTGAATGTGCAATTTTTAGATCATTTCAGGATTTCCTATTCACACCCAATAACTTTTAATCAAATGAACAAGCTATGGGATTTCTTAGGGTAGGATGACAATTTAGTGGTGTAGCCCCTGCTCTCAGTTCTGGGTACTGCAAGAAGTCTTTGGTGTAATTCATACCTTTACCTTTTCCACGCTGCTTCTCTCTCTCTCTCTCTCTTTTAAAGTTACTTTTACAAAGGAGCAGGCAACGCATAGCTACACATTGTCAATACGGGCAGCAGAAGTCAATAAGCAGCCAGACAGGGAATGAAATTGAGGGAGGAAGCTATAGATTTCTTAGCTTATTTCTTGTGAGTTTTCCAGAACTTGTGTGATTCACTCTTGTCAGATACTATTTTGAGGCAGGCTGAGATGAACACATTCCCCTAGTGAACCAGATGCTGTCTGTGCTCTCAGTTTTTCCTTGAAACACTGTGGCTTTCATTTTAGTGGATCCTTTAGTGATGGGGAGTGAATGGTAGATGGCAGGGAGGGGTGAGATCATATCTGTTCTTTCTATAAAGCTGAGACAAAATGATACTCCGGGGAAGGTCTGTTAAACTGAGAAAAGCAAACAAGATGTCAGTGAGTGCTAGAAGGGTGTGAAACCCAAAGAGTGAGATAGCAATTGTTTAGCATGGTCCACGGGGAGGCAGAGCACAGGGCAGGAAGGCTGGGATGAAACTGAGGAAACAAGAATTCATCTGTTTAGCAGAGAAATCTTCGTAACTGGAAGACTGAATAGATTGTGGATTATTAGTCTCCCTAGAGAAGTTGCAGGAGTCCTGTTTGAGGCTTTTAACTGGCGAAAACACTGGACAGTAACGGGCTCTGGGATAGACTAAATTAATTTATAAGACGTTTTCCATCTTTTAATTCCCACTATTGTCAACCTCAAGCATTCAACAATCATAGGTCATGCAGTTTCCTTTGGCTGTTCTAGAAGTGCTGTGAGCCTCCCCTTCAGCTTCCGTTGGGCACTGAGAAGCCAAACTTCAGACTGACACTCCATCCAGCATAACCAAATGGCAGAATCCTTCCCTACTCCATGGTGTTTGTGGTTGGTCTCTGTAGTATTGGGGCCAAAACCTAATCCTTGTGGGGACAATGGACAGATACCTGAGCCCTTTTATCTGTCCAAGGCCTTTTTTAAGTGAACTGCCACCCCCACCCCCAAGCAGCAGTTCCTGGTTGTGCCGTGCAGGGTCAGTGCAGGGGGTGGGGAGGAAGGTGCAGATGGATGCACACGCATCCCCACCCATGCCCCCACATGGAGCAACCTGCATTTTTGCTGGTTGCTCTGTGTGGGGGCGGTGGATGGAGGTGCCTGTTCCGCAGGAGTGCACCCGCTCACCCACCCACCTACTGCTGCTTTCAACTGTGTGGACATGAATGGATGCGTCTCATTTATAAAAGGCCCAAATCAGTAGAGTCCATACTGAGCTGGCTAAGGCTGGACGTAATTTGTCACAGGGACATTTGAACTATAAGGAGAGGAGTGGGAACTATCCCCTTAATACAAGCACCTATTGTGTTTGTTTTGGGTTTTAAAGACATTGTTAGTTTCTTGGCTTATGAAAAACTGTGAGGAGGGAAAGTGAAATCTAGGTCAGATTTGCCCATTTTATTGTCTTCTCAGCTCTAATCTAGCTCTTCAAAAGTTGTCAGGGTTAGCCTCTTACCTAATATTTACATAAAGGCTTGAAAGAAGCTAGAAATGGAGAAGGCCTCTTAGGTCATCTTGCCTGTCCGCACAATGAGGAGAATCCTTTGTGTTAGGATACAACAACTCTTTCTCACTGACACTATGTCACAACAAAGCTGGGAGAAAGACAGCAAGCAAACATCCCTGCTGTGAATCCCCTGTGTCATTTTTCTGAGCTTTGGTGCATTGGGCTTTCAGCACCTGAAGATGCCACACAATGCTTGGCGAACAGAGCCTCATAGGAGAGGCATGTTTGCTCATTGCCTTTCTCCTGCCCAATTGGATTAGCTGCTTACTCATCCATTCTCTTGAACAGATGTCTGAGTAAGGAGGTAATAGAGGAAATCGTTAATATTGCAGGAGGTCGGTGAGCTTCCACAGGGGAAGTCAGGAGAGGAGCAAGGGATCCTTTGTGTGTATGTGGCTTGTCTCCAACCCCTACCATGTCCTGGTGGAATTTTCCTGTTAAATGATTACAGCCCACTCCCTCTGTGAAAAGAGCTTCTTTGCCTTCTTCCTCTAGTGCAGAATCACATGGCTGGCAGCTTACATCACCCTGAGAGTTTGACAAGAGTGCAAGGAACCAAAAGCAACATACATCCTGTAGGCGCCTCAAAGGTGCTTATTTTAGAGTTGCAAGACAAGCAGTTACTTGTAGAGTGCACCAGTGTTAATCCTCCCAATGGGGAGGGGGAGAAGCTCTATCCCTGTAGGGACTGAATTCTGCTCATGTAAATACGAAGCGGCAGCCACTACAAGGAAGAGTGATTTTCCCCCAATGCTCCCACTTTCATGAGCAGAGAGAGTATGCACATCCTCTGAATAGCTAATCAAGCAAATGTGTGTGCTCCATCTGCATGTGGAGGGGCTCAGTTCTACGGCTGTGTCATCTTGTGGCTTTCATGCTCTACTCAGTTTGCCCCATGTGCAGTCTGGGTTGGTGGGGACAACTGCTTTCTGGGAGGTGAAGCTGTTTTGCTTTCTACCTTTCCCAATCCTTATAGTATAGTTCTTAGGAGTGAAGCACCTCCAAGTACTCACTAGTCTGGACTGTGTATTCCCTGTAGTTCTACTAGTTTCTAGGGATGGGACTCTGGGCAAACTTTCAGTTTTGGTTTCTCTCGATATCTGCTCCCTCAGATCTCGGTTTTCTTATTGGTGTCGGTTCTCTCGGTTTCGGTTCTTTTCCCATTGACTTTAATGGAAAAAAGAACTGTCCGACATAGGGAGCCAAGATGGGGAGAAACCACCTGGAGGTCCATCCCACCCCCACCACCCCACTCCCAGCCTTGGAGAGTGGGGATCCATTACCCGTAATGCTCCCAGCTTGACTGGGGCCTGACTTTATCCATCCCCCCTGTACTAATACTTATAATTGTTGGTCTGATCCAGAGGGTGGGGATCACATCCATCAACTGGGATGCTGGCTGGGCCGCTGGTTCCGCTACCAGTGGCTGGACCTCCTCCGCTGCTGAGTGGTGTTGGGAGCCGGCTCTGCTGCCCGGCTGCCTGGCAGCATCGGTGCCATTTTGGAAGAGGGCAGCTGTTCTGCACATGCATAGGGAGCCATTCCATGCATGTGCAGAATAGCTGCCCTCTTTCAAAATGGCGCTGGTCGCATCGGCGCCATTTTGGATTAGGGCTGCACATCACAGAATGGCCTCGGCAGCTATTTTGCGCATGTGCACTGTGCCACTGCTGATCCAGCGGCGTTTTGAAGCTCCAAACCTGTGAGAAGAAGGAAGAAAAGGCCCAGCTGTCCGGTAGAGGAACTGGTTCTGCTGCCAGTGGCTGGGCCTCCTCTGCTGCTGACTGGTGGCAGGAGCTGGCTCCTATGCCAGGCGCCCGGGCATCAGAGCTGTCTCCCGACACCAGTCAGCTACAGAGGAGGCCCGGTCACTGGTAGTGGAGCCGGTGGCCCAGCCGGTGACTTTGACCCCCACCCTCCGGACTGGACCAGCAACTAGTACAGGGGCCCTGGTGGGTGGGAGTTGGGGGTGTTGGTAGTGGAACCCCACCCCCACCTTCAGAGGCTGGGAGTGGGGTGGTGGGGGTGGAGGAGGTTTCCCTCTTCCCACTGAAGTCAATGGGAGGATTTTCCATTGACTTCAATGGGAACAGAAGATACGAGTGGTATCTGAGGCAGATAGCCAGTAGGGTGAGGTTCTAGGAGCATGTTTAAAATATATCTAGGGTCTATATTGTTCATGGCCCTAGAAAGGAGCAGCACAATCTTAAATACAATCTGCTGCTCTACAGGCAGCCAGTGCAAAGAAGTGCCTATTTAAGTGCTTGAAACACATGATTATACATGTTTTTTGACACCAAACTGAGTTAAACTTAACAGTCAGGTGCATATTTTATTTATTTATTTAATTGATTTCTATAGCTTATATCCCGCTCCCCCCCACCTGATGGCAGCTTGGAGCAGCTTATAACTTTTCTTAAAATACATAAAACACAATAAAACATACTCCAATAATTATACTAATGCTACTAAAACCAGTGATCATAAAACAATAAATAGGTATCCCCCCCCCCAAATAAATCCCCTCCTTTATCACCCTACCCACATCCACCCACTCCCTCTCCCTTGCCAAATGCCTGGCGAAACAGCCAGGTTTTGTATTGTCTTTAAAGGAGGAAAGTTCCGAGGATAAATGAACCTCCACCAGGAGGGAAATCCACAGCCTTGGAGTGGCCACCAAGAACACCGTCTCCATCATCCCCATCCTACGGACACGGGGGACTTCAAGAGGGGCGCCCTCTCATGACAGTAGGGGCCGATCCAGAACCGGGGGGTGAGGCGATCCCGCAGATAAATGGGGCCCAAGCCGTTTAGGGCTTTAAAGGTCTATACCAACACCTTGAATTGAGCCCGGAAGACTATAGGCAGCCAGTGCAATGAATGGAGCACTGGTGTAACGTGCTCACTGTGACCTGTCCCTGTAAGGAGGTGGGCCACTGCGTTCTGCACCAGCTGCAGTCTCCAGATCGTCACCAAGGATAGCCCCACGTAGAGTGTGTGGCAGTAGTACAAATTACATTTTGAATGTTGGCATTCAAACACTAAACTCAGGAAGCTGAGAACCCAAAGCGTATACAGATAGAAAACATTGACTCAATCCTTGTGGAATGAATTTGTCAAATATTACCAAACAGATATTAGGAAAAATTCCTAAACAATGGGTGTTTTCAGCAATGACGCTAACCCCAGTTTAACCACACTTTAACCACATTTGAACATTTCTTATGCATGTTGTGGGGCTGTATTGGTGCCTTATGCAGCCCTGAAACATGCATAAGAAATGTTCAAGGTTGGGTGGAGAGGAGCCTGGAGGGGGATTTGCTGCCACCGCCCCATCCCCATCTGTTCCATTTGTACTCATTTCAAACTCGTGTATCAGCTGTTTCAGCTGCTGCTTATTTTTTCCTTTTGTTTCAAGACCTTGCTTCCGAGCTTCCCTTCTCAGCTCTGACTTTCTTAGGTGATGAAAGTGCTTTGGTAGCCCAATTTTGACACTTTCCCTGGCCCGAAATTAAGATTAAAATAACAAACTTAACACACTCTGTTCAAGTATCTGCTAGTTTCCACCTTCTCAGAGCTGCCAACTACTGGGCTTTCTGGCTCTGCAGTTTTTGGAATTTACTCCACTTAGAGGAGTCCAGTCACCTGGGAATACTCCTACACATTGGTCCACAAGTTGAGCGGTTACCCTACTCGTTGGGGAGCCACTGTCACGGGTTTGGGGGTCCGCACCCCCACTTTACCGGGTTTGAGTGACTCAGTTTCCCTTGCGTACAGTTCTCTTGAATCAGTTTCTCTCACTGGCTAATTCAAGTGTGCCACAATGAAACTCCTTTGTCACACAAGGGCCCGATCCTTCCCGTTTACAGACTCTACTCTCTAGGTTCACAAGAGCTTGAGGCCTCTTGTAGCTCACTTGTGTTCCAATATTAGACACTGACCACTTCTTCATAAAATAAGAAGTAAGTTTATTGATTACATAAACAAGATAGTTAACCAGAGTGGTAATAGAAATAAAAGGTAAATATAATGCATTCCTAACTTACACTGGTTGAGTTCCTAAGTTATTCATCTTACCCTAACGAGTCCAGAAGTTCTGGTTTCTCAGCCATAAGGTGACTGGCTGGGCTCTTTGGCTTAGAGAGCGGAATCTATTTCTCACTTCATGCTGTCCCCAGCCTGCTGTGGTCAGGCTGCTCATTCGTATGTATATGTCCTCTCGAAGCAGCTTTGCAAGCCAAAGATGATCTCTCTTTGTATCTTACTCCCATTTAAATAGCATTTACTCTTCTTTGTCTCGGATTTCCCGCCTTTGGGGGATTGTGGTTCAGGGCACGTAGCCAACCCAGGTAAACATGGAAGTTCATTAACATCTCCACAGGCTGTCTAGCAAGCCAGATGTTTTGAATACACTTTCTGTTCTCTCTTGTAGTTCCTGTAGACTGGTGACGTGTGAGAAGCCTAATTTGAGTTCTACAGTTCTCAGAGTTAACATTACAAACATGTGGAACCTTTGTCATTACATAGTGTACATGTATAGTAACATTACATATATGTGAAGCCCTTGGCACCACACATTTACCAAACGTAGTCCCGTGTTACACGTGTGTGACCCCATGTTTCTCCTTGATACATGTTGTGGGGCTGTATTGGTGCCTTATGCAGCCCTGCAACATGCATAAGAAATGTTCAAGTGTGGTTAAAGTGTGGTAAAACTGGGGTTAGCATCATGTCTGAAAACACCCAGTAAGAGCTGTTCAGCAATGGAATAAGTTGCCTAGGTAGAGGGAAACTGTACAGCTACTACTACCACATATCATTTCTATAGTGCTACTAGTCGTATAGCTGTGGTGGGCATGAGTGTGTTGTGACGTCTTTCTGAGGGGTGTGTGTGTGTATCATTAATACCCTTTACATAGTAAGGCTTAGGTGACCAATCAATCCTTGGGAGATACCCAGTGCTGCCTTTTCATTGTGAAATATGCCAGTATACAGCACAACCCAGTAATTCTGCATTCCTCTTAGCTGGGTGGGTACCTTCCCCAAACGGAGGGATTTATAAGGCTTTGAACTCCTTACCTAGGCTTTTTGGGATTCAACCATGTTTGAGGCAGCAGGGGTCCATCTGAACAAAACATAATGGACACATTGATCTGAGGCTGTCAGATGGGATAATTTAACCCCCCAATGAGGTTGATTTAGTATGTGTATTGTAATCAGATAGCAGTGTAAGTCGTTCTCTGCGAACTCTTTTAAATCACGTTTAGTACATATTGAAAGTGACAATATTGTATTTTATTGCTGAATTGTCGTCTCCCCATAATAACTAAAGCATGCCATAGACTCTGACTGGGCTCCAGCATCTCAGAGATACAGAGACATGCTCATTCAGACTAGGGTTGCCACCTAGATGTGCTTGTCTTGCACAAGAAAATAATGGCCTCATGATTCTGAGTTTTCCAGGGATGACTCAACATCATGATATTGTGAGCTCTGAAATAAACTCATTGCTCCTCTTAGAGGGCAGGAGAGAGTGACTGATAACGGAGTGAAAGGGCAAAATATTTGCGGGTTGGTCAGGCATCACAGAAGTTTGCAGGGTGTGTGTACCAAACGCTTTAGGTATAGTCCTGTGTTGGGAAGCAGACACATTGCTATCTAGATTACTATGGAGTGGCATGTAGCTGCTATTCCAGCCTTCAAGAAGAATCTGTGTCTACACCCAGCCAGCTCTGGTGACCTGTGTGGTTAGTACAGGGAGAGCACTGGGTGTACAAGGATCACAATGCACCGTTGCCTTGGTAGCAGTGATTGCTGTTAATTTTTCTTTTCCTTTGAACCCATGTCAGGGAAAGACACAGCCTTGTCTTTCCAAGAGTGATGATTTCTTTAATATAAAGGGAAATAGGTAAGGTCTAGGAGGAATGGAATAGTCAAAGGGGGAATTCAAGCCTTCTGTTAATGGTTCCACATGGTGATGCTCCACGTTCTGGTGTCACTATATTTTGGATTTGGATTTGGTAACGCTAAGACATGATGGAGCGACGGTTGCAGCACAGACATCCAGACTCTGAATTCTCTGATTTGGTTTGTTCAAACACCACCTCCACCCAGCACCACCCTAAACATAATTCACTCCTTTGGGTTAAGTGCATTGTAGTTCAAATTCTAGCCAACTGTGGGGAGTGTTGTTATGAAACCATCCCACACAAAGACTCAAAGATGAATATTTGCACAGTTCCTCCCTGTTGTTCCCTACCAAAACAGGAATGAACTGTATGGGAGGAATGAGAGACAGGTGTTAGGGTCTGCATCTGCACATCGATGCATGGACATGTCCCATTGCACTCTTCTCCCACTCCTGTTATGGAGCCTTTGCATAAACTCCTCTCTAGAGGCAGTGCATGTGTATGTGCTGTCTTACTAGCCAGGTGGGATTTGGTAGGGTAGATCTGAAATCAGAGAATCATTCATGGTGAAGGTGACATTTATGGAGAGTTTGGATAAAAGACCAGAAAGAAAGTCCTGAAAAATACTGATATTGTGTAGCTTGGGGCGTGGGGGTGGGTTGGGGTGTTATCATACAGTTTAAATGAGCAAAATAGTTCCACCTCTGTATTTGAACTCCTTTACATTTCTGAGCCCTTTCATGTGTTGAAATAAGGCTGGGGCGATAATACTATTTTCTTTTGTAGAATGTTGGCTGACAAATTATCATCGTATCATGGTTATCGGATTAACCTTTGTTCACCAACTGAGTCCTGAGAATCGCTCCCCAGTCTCCCAGCCTCTTAAAATAAAATAAGAAATAACTTTTGAAACCAGCCCAGGGGAGAGCAGACTCAAGCCTTTACCAGTGAGCAGAGATTCCAAAGACAGACAGGCCAGCAAGCCAATGGTCAAGTGAGCACCAGCAGCAGTTTAAATCTTTGACTGCTGCATCAGTAAAGAAAATCAGAGGGAGGTCATGAACCAGGAAAAGATCAACTGTGGGAAAGGAAATCAGTTGATCATCCATAAAATGAAAAGTTTCCAGTAATCATGCAACTTAATAGACATGCCACTGTAGTGTTCTTGTGTCCCTCAGTCCCAAAGCCTCTCAAAACACTTTGCAAGCACGTAGCCTGACACTGAAGTGGAGCCATCAGTGTTTAATAGTGCACAGAGATGCTATACAGCAGTGGCACTTAATTACTTTCCATGATGGGCCAGATCTTAAAAAGAACATTCAAGATCAAAAACTGGAGTATATTCTGGCCAATTCAAACAAAAAGTTAATGTTGAAGGTAGCCAATTTTTTGTTTATGTTGGCCAAGAGAAGAAGTATGGTCCAAGTGGAGACTTAGAGGAGGGCCCCTCTGTTTGGTATGCCTTAGACAATTAAGTGGAGGTATAGGAATTGGCCCAGTTTAAAATGGCTGTGTTGCTGATGATGGGGGGTGGGAAGGGTAGAGGTCAGACTAGCATAAAGAATGTTAGTATTTGGTTTACAATTAATACATGGTGCTGGTAGCATCTTTTTCTTTTCGTTGTCTGTATCTTATGTAATATGTTATATTTTATTGTGCTTTTGCGCCGACCAAATGGTCGTGTCAATAAAGATTTGTCTCTCTCTCTCTCAAAAAAGAACATTACTTGGTGGGATAAATAGTAGATACGCATAAAATTAAATATGCTGATATGTATTGGGGAGGATCTGTTGGCAGGAGGTCTGGATGTGAATGGGCAGAGCAGAAGAGACTGGATTGGGAAGGAGGCTAGTGGAGGGATAGGGAATGAAATGGAGCAGAGGGCATGGTGGGGAGCAAACAAGGGGAACCAGGTGGGTGCCTGGCTTAATTTGTGGAGGGGAGGGAAGGAGGCTGTCACCTGGTAGCTAAATTCAATGTGGTTTTTAGTCCTGAGTAGTGCTCCCAATAGAAGTGTGCACCCTACAATATGAAAGACCAGGAAAATGCCAATATTGACCATTTTGGGGGTGGAAACAAAAAAATCTGGTTGATTTATTTGGCTTTAATTAATGACTTCCCTGCTCCCCTCCTTTGCTAACCATAGTATAGATTAAATCACAATATTCCAGTTTTAGATTCAACCGTAGAGAGGCAAGTTAGTCTAGTGGTTAGGTTGCTAGCTACAGATTATGGTTCATTTTCCTGCTCTGACCCGCTCTAGGCTGGGAGATATGGCTCATAGGGCAGGCTTTGTGTGGGATGGCTTGGGCCTTCAGTTTATACAAATGAAGCACTGAGTGTCTTAGACATACACATTTACTGAAATGTACCCCGTCCACGGTTTCAGATTCAGAAAATGCAGTACCTCATATTGACTCTTGGGGAGAGTGGGGGCTCATTCTTCCTTTCTTCTTCCTGTATATAAGGAGCTAAGAGAGGAACAGAGCTCCCCTTTTTAAGGCCTTTGACTGAGATTCAGTCACAGTCATTGTCTCCCTTTCAGTCACAGTCTCCCTTTCTGGAGAGGGAAAGGAAGGGGTGGGGCTTACATTTGGCCAATCAGAGATGAGTTTATCACGACTAGCTTTCTCTTCCTCCCATCCAACCTTGAAAAGGAGGGGTGAGAACAGATTGGCTCAAATTTCAACTACAGCAGTTTGAATAGAACAACATGTGTGTGGCAGGAATCGGGGGCCTCAGGAACATGCTCACGGGCTAGATTTGGTGCCCAAGCCACCTACTGAGGAACTGTGATGGGCGTTGAGGTCTTTCCATCGTCTCCCCTCCTGACCGACCGGGACTCGCACTATACTGTTCCAAACTCGTTCTTACCTGACTTGTCGGAATGATGTCATTGTCATAATCAGTCTGGTTTCTGTGGCAAAATGACCACTGTTGTGACTTTCTAATAAGACTGTTAGTTCCCAGATATCTAAAGAATTAGAATGTTCCACCTGTGCATGTGGTAAAAATGATTGTTGTATAATGTTCTTTATTTAGAACATTCTGATAAAACCTTGAAAAGGGTGTTTTACAAAAACATTCTAAAATTTGGAAGTGTCACAATTTTTAACTTTCCAACTATATCTAGACAATCGGCTTCAGAATGACAGAAAAACCCCTAGAACATTCTAAATGTATCATTTAAAAACCACTTGTTTTGGGGTTCACGTTATTTTTCTACTTTCCAAATTTAACTTTTCTTTATATTGGCCGTGATCCAATGCTCCGTGGATCGTGCGTGTGCATGCGCGTCGTTTCCACAGGGCACAATTTATTTATTTGATTATTTATTTAATATATTTATACATCGCCCCTCCTGCAAACAGCTCGGGGCGGCTAACAAATCTCATATAAAACAATATTTAAAATATTTAAAACATCATAAAAATCTCAACAATTAAAACAGGGAAAGACAAGATTATAACAAAAAATAAGGAAGGCTAGAGGGATAAAAACCCACTAACCCACCCTCCCCAAAAGCCTGGGCGAACAGCCAGGTTTTACAAGCTCGCCGGACTGTTAAGAGGCTTGGGTCCAGGCGAGTTTCCTCCGTGAGGGAATTCCAAAGACGCGGCCCGGCCACCGAGAATGCCCTCTCCATTGTGGCCC
>QEPC01001665.1:2384243-2411251 GCA_003113815.1 Sphenodon punctatus | reverse complement strand
GGGTTTGGCCTCCCAGTGAGATGGGGGGGGTCATCCCGAATAACAGAGAGTGGGGACTCCCTGTGAGAAAGGAAGACCCAGGGAGAGGGGATGAGGGGAGGGATACTTCGGGAGAGGGGAGAGGGAATAGGGGGGAGGGGGATCTCGCTTGCCACCTGGACGGGACAGCTGGGGGGGCAGGGAGGTCAGCTGCGGGTGAAGGTGGGTGTGGCTATTGGGGTCGTGACAGGTCAGGGGAGATATGGTCTCAGGGGGAGGGAAATGAGACTGTGAGGTGGGATAGATGCCTAGTGCATGTCCCGCTCACCTCTCCCCTAGCAATAGAACAGGTAAGACTCAGTCAGGGGGTCCCCAACCCGGTGGTGGTGCTGTTAAATGAGAGGTCAGTGGCGAACAAAGCAACGACGGTCCAGGAGGTAATCCTGGACTGTGCCGCCGATCTCGTGTGTATCATGGAAACCTGGCTGGACAATGAATTGGGGCCTATTTTGGCTGATCTTGTTCCAGCTGGGTATTCCGTGTAGCACCAGCCGCAGTTAGAGGAACGGGGGGTGGGGTGGGTGTAGCTATGATTTTTAAAGAGGGTTGGTCTGTGAGGAGCTATCCAGTGCAATCCATAGTGGGCATTGAAGGTCTCCATCTTGTGTTCAATTTGGCGGGGGACAGTTTGAGAGTGCTGCTGGTATACCATGCGCCTACCAGTACGGCGGCCTACCTGCATGCTCTGGCAGAGGCTGTGTCAGAGGTGGTGTTATGGTCCCCAAAGACGATAGTCTTGGGGGACCTCAACATTCACGCTGACGCGTTTCTCGGGGGAGCTGAGCATGAGTTCATGTCCGCCATGGCAACCATGGGCCTGTCCCAGAGGGTCAACGGCCCGACACATCTTGGAGGACATACCTTGGACCTTATGTTTTGCACTGGCCTTGAGGTGGGTGCTCCATTAATGGGGGAGATATCAGCTGGGCCCTTGTCATGGAGGGATCATACCTCCTGCAGACCTCCCTTCTAGCACACGTCTGCCCCCAGAAGAGTGTGGAACCTATTCGGATGGTCCGCCCCCGGAGGCTGTTGGACCCATTGCAGTTTCTAGGTGCTCTGGGGGAGTTATCCTCTGACCTTGATGACCATCTCATCGATGACCTCATTAAACTATGGAACACCTTGCTGATGGAAGCTATCGTTCGGACGGCTCCCAGGCGTCTGTTACCTAGGCAGAATCCGTGGTTTTCTGAGGAGCTGTGGAGGCTGAAGCAAGCTGGGTGATGGTTGGAGCGATGATACCATTGTTCTCGTGCTGAAGTCAACAGATTGCGGCATAGAGCTAGTTTACGAGCCTATGACGTAGCTATGCGGGTAGCAAAGAGGGAGTTCTTTGCTACCCTCATAGCGTCCGCAAAATCCCATCCAGCGGAGCTGTTCTGGGTTGTGAGGGGGCTGGTCAGTTCGGCCTCCCTCGACCCTGGAGTTGAGTCATCATCTACCCGCTGCGACATGTTTGTAGATTATTGTGTGGATAAAATCACTCGTATTCACCATGACTTTGATGCCACACTTAATACAGTAGAGGAGGTAGAGGTTGTAGAAGCCCCGCCATGTCCACTTTTGTGGGATCAATTTCAGTTGGTGACACCCGCTGACATGGTGGAGGTTCTGGGGGCGGTTCAGGCCACCTCTTAATTATTAAATCCATGCCCGTCCTGGCTAGTTAAGAGCTGCCGGGAGACAATGGGGCTGTTGCTGGCCGGGGTGGTCAGTGCCTCCCTTCGGGAGTGCAGAGTGCCGAGCTGCCTCAAGGAGACGGTGGTGCGGCCTCTGCTCAAGAAACCATCGCTTGACGTTGACTCCCCTGCCAGCTATCGGCCTGTCTCTAACCTTCCCTTTTTAGGGAAGGTTATTGAATGGGTAATGGCCCAACAGCACCAGGAGCATCTTGACTGCATCAGTTATCTTGATCCCTTCCAGTCTTGCTTCCGGCCGGGTTATGGCACTGAGACCACACTTATGGTTTTGGTAGATGATCTCCGCCGCGAGAAGGATCAGGGTCAATAAACCCTATTGATCCTGTTAGATCTTTCTGCAGCATTTGATACCGTTGACCATGAGATGTTGGTGATGCGCCTGCGGGACAGTGCAGGGTGGGCGGGACTGTTCTCAAATGGTTTTGCTCATTCCTGACCGGAAGAACTTAGCGGGTGGTACTCGGTGATTGTTTTTCATCTTACCAAGACCTCTCATGTGGGGTCCTGCAGGGTTCTGTCTTGTCCCCTCTCCTCTTCAACGTGTATATGCAGCCGCTTGGCGAGGTGATTAGAGGATTCGGGGTGAGGTGTCATCAGTATGCGGATGACACCCAACTGTATCTCTCATTTTCAACAGACCCAGGCCTGGTTGTCTCAGTGGTAGCTTACCCGGTGTTTGACAAGACGGAGGTGATGGTAGTGGGAAAGTCGGTGGAAGTGACAGCTCCCATGCTTGATGGGATCTGTCCTCCACTGACTTCCCAGGTACGGAACCTGGGGGTGCTCCTTGACGCGCATTTCCACTTGGATCTCCAGTTGGAGGCTGTGGCAAGGAGTGCCTTCCGCCAGTTACATCTGGTGTGGCGGCTTCGGTCGTTGGTTTTGGTTCCAGACCTGGCCACGATCATCCATGCTTTTATCACCTCTCGACTAGACTACTGCAACGCGCTCTACATGGGGCTACCTATGGTGATGGCTTGGAAGCTGCAGCTGGTGCAGAATGCGGCGGCCCAGCTCTTAGTGGGACTGGGCCACTGGGAACACATTACACCAGTGCTCCGGTCTCTGCACTGGTTGCCAATAGTCTTCCGGGCTCGATTCAAAGTATTGGTTTTGACCTATAAAGCCTTACACGATCTGGACCCTGTCTACTTGCGAGTTCGCCTCACTCCCTGGGTCCGAGACCGGCCCCTGCGGTCATCGGGGGCATCACGCTGGAGGTCCCCCGGGTTTTCCGGGGGGCCACGCAAAATGGGGCGTTCTCGGTGGCCGCACCGCGTCTTTGGAACTCTCTCCTGGTGGGGGCCCATCTGGCCCCAGACCTCCCAGCTTTTCGAAGGAGTTGTAAGACCTGGCTGTTCTGTCAGGCATTTGGTGAGGGAGAGGGGTGGGTAGGGGGGGTGGGTTGGTGAGGAAAGGAATTGATTGTTATTCTTTCTTTTTTATTGATGTTTTATTATGTTTTATGATATTTTATTGTGTTCATCTTTTATGTTGTTAGCCACTCCAGGCTACCTGTGGCAAGAGGGGCGGGGTATAAATTTTTAAAATAAATAAAATAAATAAATAGCAGCCCTTAGTCTGGGCTGCTTCCTTGAAGCTTTTCAGAGGATGCATCCCAGTCTAGCCGCCTACCCGTCCCAGGGCAGTCCTGGGCTAACATCTGGCGGTGCATAGACAGATATGCTAGTGGGTCCTGGGTCAAAGCAGGCCACTGTCACGTCTGTTTTTACCCATGGTCTCCCATGTCCAAGACCAACACCTTATCAACGAAGCTACAAAACCTCATTTGTTACCACAAGGACAAATAGTGCTGCTGTGACCTTTGATGATGGATTGCACCTTTTGTTTTTATAACTGTTTAGAGTGTGTATCAGTCACATGAGAATTCCTAGCTTACATAGGCCCAAAAATGGGCCATGAAAAGTGCAGGTCAGAAAACATCAAAACAGCACCTGCTTCTCATGATGGCTCAAAGCTCTGGCAGGTTTCAGACAGTTGTGCTAAGCTGGAAGTCCAGTAGTTTTCTGACAATGTTTGAAGTGTAATTAGCTCTGATCTGAATGTTAGAGGTGAAGAGTTGCAAATGGGTTGCTCATTCTGTTTTTGCTACTGACAGGGATTGCTTTAGATTAGATCTTATGATGGAAAAAAATGTTAGTTCACATGGAGATATTCTAACATCGTAAGGGACAGCAAATGGGCAGCAGTGTACTACATGCTGACTTCAACTTGGAGTTTTCAGGGCAAATCTGCAGGGTTGCCTTCCCTGTGTTTGAAAATGTCACAGAGCTTCTCAGTGGAATTACAGTCTTATGGTTGCTTACCTGGGGACTGGATGCAGCAACCTGGTGTGCAGAAAACCATTCCCATGGAAATTCATTGGGAGTTGTCCTTACATAATCAGCCCTTGGTAAGCTTGTGTGTGTGCTTCCCTTTCTACAACTTTTATTCTTCTTCTTTCTCTCCTCTCTGAGTTGGTCAGTAGAGCTTGGCTGCCAAAAACTAGATTGGCTTGCTGTTGGCCAGGACATGGTCATGTGACCTTGAGACGTGGACCACAGAAAGCCTCTGCTTACAGGAACTGCTGCCGAGGTTTGTACAAGCTATACTTCAACTATGGCCATTTTTACACAGATGGGGTTGGGTGGGGGGATGGGTGTGCTCGCGAGGTGTGTGTGTGTCCTTTTACATGGACCCCACCCATCTCCACCCACGGGGCCTCCTCTGGTTTTCTGGATGGTTCTGTGGGTGGAGGTGGGTGTGCGCCAGGAGCACGCACGCACAAACACCCACTGCCCATGGTGTTTACACAGGTGCACCCCCGGCGCGCACTCATCCCTCCACCCACTGCCGGCCCATTTGCACAGACACTCCCCCCCACTGCACACCTGCCGGAACACCCAGCGGTGGGTGGGTCCGTCCATGTAAAAACAGCCCATAAAAGCAAGCTGGGGAGTGAAGGGGATATAGTTTGCAAGGAAAATATATGCCTCCGGGTTGGAATTGGCTTGGAGTCAGCAGCTCAGTATCATATGTCACCTCTTCACATGTGGTGTTATTATTTATATTGCAGTAGTGCCCAGAGGCCTCAGTCAAGACTGGGGCCCCTTTTCATAAGGCAGTGTACAGACAGAGATAGTCCGGTGCTCCAAAAATGCTTACAGTCTAATGTGACTGGGCTCATCAGTGACTATAACTCTGGAAAGAAGGTGGAGAAGAAGGGTGAGAAATCCTGCAGGGAGATTTTGTGCCAGCATAGGCCAGCTGCGCACACAGTATATTGCTGAGAGACTTTTTAATGTGAAAATCATAGGTTCATTCCCACACATTTAATAACAGTGTCCTTTTCTATGGATAAAAGATTTGCCAGGAAAACCATAAGAACAGGAAACCAAAAGAAGTCACTGCGCTAGCAAGAGACTGAGAGGGAGGCAAGGTGGGAGCACATGACCGGGAGTCAGGAGTTCTTCAGCTCAAGCCTGTACTTTGCTAGTTGACTCCCTCAGTGACCTTGGACAAGTCACTTATGCTCTGCCACAGTTTCCCCTCTGTAAAACAATAATAATAATAATAATGACTTTTACCCACATCAGCGGGCTGTTTTGAGGATTGATCAATGTATATAAAGCTCTTGCATACAGCTTTTGGTATGTAGTTCTGAATGCACCTTCTAAACATAAGCTACTTCCATTTTATAGAGGGAGAGACGGAAGCACAGAGATTTACCCAAGGTCTCGCAGTAATTCCAAGACTGATCAGAGTCTAGAAAAAGAAGTTACTTACCAGTAACTCTGTTCTTCAAGGGAGCTCTGCGAATTCTCACTCTTGGGATTCACTTCCTGCTCTGCAGGTACCCGGTACCTGCGGAGCAGGAAGTGAATCCCAAGAGTGAGAATCGCGGAGATCCTCGAAGAAGAAAAAGAAGTTACTTACCAGTAACTCTGTTCTTCGAGAGAGCTCCGCGAATTCTCACTCTTGGGATTCACTTCCTGCTCCGCAGATACCTGCGGAGCAGGAAGTGAATCCCAAGAGTGAGAATCGCAGAGATCCTCGAAGAAGAACCCAGGTGTCCTGTCTCTCCCTTTGGTACCTTATCTTTTGGATGATACCCATATTATCTTTGGGTAAAAACAGACATGACAGTGGACTTCTGGCATGATCTGGCCCAGAGCTCACCTGCACATATGTGCAGGTGTCAACAGGTGTTGGCCCGGGATTTCCCCAGGTTGTGTCAGTGACTAGCCTGGGCTATCACCTCAAAAAAGCTCTGAGGTCATGGCCCAGGCTAAGGTCTGTCCGATTAGGCCAAAGCAGGCCACAGCAGGCTATCACATCTGTGTTGATCTGCCACGACCCGGCCTGGATAAGGGCCTGCCATGTTGGGCCTCCATGGTTGCCCGTCCTGGCAGGGAACAGGGTGTTGGGAGTGGCGTGGAGGCAGGGCCGCTCACCCACATGTCTGTTGCAGCCCTCTCCCTCCTTGGGCCCTGTTGGCAGCGGGATGGCAGACCAGCTGTGGGCATGTATGTTTGGTGCCCTGACATGGCCTGGACCGTGTCTGCCATGGATTTCCACACTGGGCCGCCACCATCACATGTTTATACTTTTTACCCTTTGAAATGTGACTCTGCTGTCAGCTGTGAATCTCCCCATTTTTTTTGGTTTAGTTCCTTCTGGTAAAGTAGATTTAATTTGGGATTTTCTCAGTTTTTAGTTTATTTCCTTTTGGTACAAGCACACTGAATTTTGTTGGCATTTTGACAGATAGCCTGAAAGTATGTGGGAGGTTTTTAAAAAAAATAATTTAAAAGCCTGTTTGAATTTTTGTAAAGCAGTTTGAGAGAAGCAAGGAAGGGGTGGGTGTTAAATCATGATTTTATTAATGAGCAATGAATGATTGGAATTTATACCGTTGCTGCCATCCAGCTATTTTGAAGCACTCAATAAGCTTTGCAAAGTAGACCTAGGAATTGATTTAGCTACCAGTGAAATGCAGCCACTTTTGAGGAGGACTGCAGGGGTTATTAAGTAGTCTTGATGCAAATCTACACAGCTAAGAAAATGAAGGGAAAAAGAAAAGTGTATCAGTTTTAAATTTTAAGGAGGATATCAGGTGGCAGAATGAAAGTTCTAAACTGAAATTTGAACAGGTCATGCTGGTCAGTCTTAAAAGCAATACCATGTTTAATGAGCACTGATAATAATGCTTTGGATTTACTGGTGTATAGAGGTTACATCTGTTGAGCCTAAGGCACTTTACAATTATCCTAAACTGAGGCACAGAGGACTTAAGTAACTTGTTCAAAGTCACACAAAAGGTCAGTGGCAGGGATAAAAGAAGCACCTACAATTCCTAACTCCCAATCCTGTGTTCAGTCACCGGCTGGGTCCTCAGTTCTACATATCCTTAAAAGATCTCATTCCAGCAGTAAAATTGAAAATGAAACTGAAGGATGAATACTCAGGAAAGAGTAATGGGAGGAAATTGGTGAGACGATTTACTGATACTTATTGGTATGTTTTTTGTTGGGCTGAGTGCTTTTGCTAAAGGTTTGTCATTGATCAAGACACTGTCAGTTCATTAGGTAAATAGCCTGACCAGTATCTCTTGAAATCTTTCCGCGAATGAGACAAACTTACGCTTTGTCACTGTGCTCAGCTATTTTGGCCATGGAGAATTGATGTCCTCTATTGCCAGGATAAAAGTGAGATGCAAGTATAAGCTAAATGAGGATTAATTTAAATAGTAATAAAGACTAAAGTGGAGACTTTAGGTGGGATTTTCAGAAGTATGTTGGGATGTAAGTTTGCAGCTACTACCACAGGTTTTTAATGTCAATTGGGTATTTAACTCTCTTATGTACTTTTGAAAAATCTTCCACCCACCCACTGCCTTTATGCAGGTCTAAAAATTCAAAGTGACACTAAGGCCGTTTTTAGACGCTGGTGCGTCACTGCCAAAATCCCGTGAGACGGGATTAGACGAGACGCTGCTGCGAGTCACGCACACGGGAGGGGGACGTGCATTCTTTTCCGGCCGTGATCTGACCGGGTCGGCGATCAAGGTGGTCAGATCGTGGCCAGAAAAGTATGCGCGTCCCCCTCCCATGTGCGTGACTCACGGCAGCGTCTCGTCTAATCCCATCTCGCGGGATTTTGGCAACGACGCACCTGCGCGCTTGTCTGGAAGGGACCTCAAGGGTTACCTAATCCAGGCCCCTGCACCACTGTAGAACTTGCCACTCCCCAACCATCTCACCAATAGCTACAAGTAGAGACTGGGACCAACCAGAGGACATCGTTGCCTGAAATAACAGGACATAATTTTAGGGGGAAAAGGATCCAGATGTCTCAAACAGCTGAGCCACACCCATACTGCAGGAGAAGGCAAAAACCCTCCAGAATCAACTGCCAACCTGCCCAGAGGGAAAATTCCTTCCCAACCCCAAATATGGCAATCAGTTAGACCCTGAGCATGCATGCAGGCCTCACCAGCAAGGCATTTGATATACAGTCCCATCTCCAGCCCAGTGGTGGGTGATGGCTTCTAAGACTGGTGGGGCGCAGGGTGCGGCCAAAAGTAGGCAGGGCCTGGCCAACGGTAGGCAGAGCCTGGCCAGATTCTGAAATTTATATGGACATTTACAGCCCTAGTTCCCTATCTGTAAAAAGAAATATATCTAAATATGGAAATGGGTGTGTGTCTCTTCCTGTGTGCCCCTCATCTTGTCTTTCTTAAACTGTAAGCCCACTGGGCCAGGGACCCATCTCCAACAACAATAATATGCAATCAATAAAAAACCCACACTGATTAGAGGTCCTGGACTCAAAGCAAGGGTTTATTAAAGTGCAACCAAAACATACCCTCCCTCAAAAACAATCTAAACCACAACCAAAGACACCCACACATCAAGCATCCTCCCAGCTCCTTTGCCTCACCAGCCAAACTGCAAAGCAACCATTTTAAAATACAGGGAAAATTCAAGCAAAGAAACCATTCCATCCAAGCCCCCAGGCTCCCACACCCAGAAAACAGAAAGCAGACAATTAGGCTGGAAATCAGCAGAGACTTGTTTAAACAAGAGTAGCCATGGCCAGTGGGTCCACAAAATGGCCTCTGCACATACTTGGGAGAGGAAGGGGGAAGCAGCAGTCCATCATGCAAAGACAGAGCAAGCAAAACAAACCATCTTAACTCAACAATATTAAGTGAAGTCCTTGGCACACCATAAAAACAGCCACATGGAATTCTCCCAAGACCCCAACAATGCTGCACAGTTTGCAGCTGCAGTGTAAAAGGCAGCTGCTAGACTAGCCATTAGCCAACTAACATGTGGCATGGCCTTCTTGCAGAAAAACCTGCTACATCCCACTAAACTGCAAAGGGGCCATTTTAAAATGCAGGAGAAATTCAAGCAAAGAAACCATAATTAAACTTCTAGAACTAGCAGTGTATTTGATACTCTCAGGTATTGAAACATTGAAGTTTTACCTTCAAATCATGGGTGACTTGAATTCTGAAATAAAGACTACATTGTGGCTTCTTTTAATTTGCCTCCTCCGTTTAGGATACACTCAGATTTTCAAGCTTTACTACAGATACACAAAGGCTGGAAATTTATGTCCTTAATATTAAATCTAAGACACTCATGAAATTACATCAGACCCTAAAGGTTTGGCTTTAAGAAAGGCATCCTCACTCAAATATTGCAAGACTATTAAAGCCAATGTTGCCAGCTCTTGCAACATAGGACATTTGTTTTTTTCTGCTCTTTTTGCTTCAAGAAAGTAAGCAGATCAGTAGCATTAAGTGTGTTTGAATAAAGTTTTTTTGTCAATGTTTTAATTAAAAAAACACTGAAGTAGTTGTAGAAATTAGATTTTACCCTTCCTCACACATCTCCAGTAGAATAAATATTATTGGTTTTCAGCTCAGTGTAACAAAACAATTGTTTGGTATGGTTTTGACTGATTTTAAGTTACAAGCATAATTAATATAAAGTATTTTTATTGGATCTAACCTTTTTAACCTCCAGTATTCTCTAGAATACAGACTTGTATACGCACATTTTGGATAGGTGTGATACCCAAGGGGGTATCGGTCAGCTCTGTGCAGTAGGCCAGCTGTAGCAGCCTTAGCTTCCCCTCTCAAGGCCTCCTATGCCTCTTATACCTGAGTTGCCCAAAAGGCCAGTAGTAACTGTCAGTAGTTCAAGGCTGCTGTCTGCATAAGGGAGCTAATACTGCAATGACTCAACTATATCAGAAGTTGATCACAAATGCCTTAATCATTTTTTATTTCATAGCCAATTTGGGGCATATATGGTAGATGGACAGAAGGCCCCATACTAGTAAGTTGGGGTCCAAATTTTTGTAATGAAAAGGTGCACCTGAAGTAGAGATGTAGGGTTTTTTTGTAGCTGAAAAATCCTACCGACTTGCATTAAATATCATGCCTCCCCCTTTTTAGGAAACCAGGCTTCATTAGTTCCCATAATTGCTGCATAGAACTACTTGTTTTAAAACAAGATACTCGTTTTGGGGGTTAAGGGAGGGAACAGTGTAAAAATATAAGAACATAATAATATAGTGTATGATATATAATGATGCAGAACACTAGTCTCTGTCTAAATAGACAAGACAAAGTACATAAGAAGGAAACTATCCCATTGCTCAGATGTGGAAATGGACAGAGAGGAAAAGTGAAACAGAAAGTGTGTGGTGGTGGAGACAGAACTAAGGCCAATTTTCCAGAATCCATCCAGTATCTTAACCACAAGGTCTGTAGATTTCATGTACCAGTATCTTTAAAAACAGTCCACCACCACTTTGTTACCAGGAATATAGTAACTAAAATGTGATCACACCAAAATACAATAGATCTAAACCATCTGAAAAACACAAATATTTAATTTGAAAGAGGAGCCCAAGGGGCCCTCAAACTTACTGGCTGGCCCGCTGCCTGCAGCTGCAGCATGATGCCACCCCCATCTCATGATCTCCAGAGACAGCCCAAACAGCCCAGAAGAGATCTCTGTCCCTGAGTGTCCCCTTGCAGGGTGCTGCATGCACTAACTGCAACAGCACACTGTCCTGCTGCCTGGGTGACTGCCTGGGCATCTAAGTCAGCCACGCAGGCACTCTTTAAAATAGCAGAGGCTTTACAACTCTGCCCCCAACAGGGCAGATAAGTGAACTGCCATCTCTGCATATTGCAGTATGGTCGGCAAAAGAAGCTGCCCATACTGCAAATGTTCTAAATTTGTCCCCCAAAGGAATCCTTAGTATGCCTGTGTGTTACCCTGTGTGGGGCCCTGGCTCTGAGACTCAGTACACGTGCTCCGCCTGCCCCCAGCACGTTCCTCAGCTCGGCTCCTCCCTGGCTCCTAACTCCCTCCCACACAGAAAAGCCATGGCTCAGCTGAGCTGCGCATGCGCTAATCACACAGAAGACATGTGCATGTGCAGTTTCTCCAGCACGTCCCTAGACCTGGAAGTGCGGTGCTAGTGCTGGTAGTGCCGCAGCAGGGATGTGCTTGCCAGTTTCTGCCCTCAGCTCAGCATTGGCCAGCATTGGCTGGCTCAGGGGAGTTCCTTTGGGCCTGGGGTGGGGGGAGGGCAAGAGCCTGGATGCCCAGACTTGCGCACCGCACCTGCTCCAGCCTCAGACCACTTTGACCCTTTTTACACAGACACTCTAACACCCATAAAATGGGAGTTAAATACCCAATTGACATTAAAAAAAAACCTCCCTTTTGTTCAGTCCCATCTAAGCAGTAATTTTCCATGTGGCACAGTATCAAATCCCTTACTAAAATCCAAATACACTAAATCAACTGCATTCCCTCTATCCAAAAAGCCAGTTATTTTTTCAAATAAACTGGCAGCCTCTATCATAACTCAATCACATGGGCCATGTGCTGTATTTTTGTATTGCTATGTATTCTTTTAACTTCCTTAATAAATATGTGCAAAGGGGCCAAGATGTGGTTGCTGTGGGAACCATAACTTTGAAACCATTGACTTCTGCATGATTAAAATCTCAGCTGTAATTAACATTGCTTTTTGCATTGATTACCCTTGTGCTTTGTTTTTTGTTTT
Source organism: Sphenodon punctatus (assembly GCA_003113815.1). Taxonomy (NCBI): domain Eukaryota; kingdom Metazoa; phylum Chordata; class Lepidosauria; order Sphenodontia; family Sphenodontidae; genus Sphenodon; species Sphenodon punctatus. Next base: position 2,399,405 of record QEPC01001665.1, on the reverse strand, counting down.
AGAGAACACTTTGATCGCATATTTCAAAGATGCCTGCTTTCACTGGTGAGGCAAATGGTGGTTCTAAGAGAGTGACTTGGATACTACTGGCCTGACTCAATATTGCATTAGACCTTTTCCTACTACTTGTATGAGTGCAAAGTGGGTAATGCAGTGCTGTTTGGATCCCGTGCATTCTACCATTTTTTATTCACTTTGCTGATGAAGTGCAAAACAGTGATGACTCAGGCGCTGTGCAAAAGCGTGTTGTATTGTACTGCCTCCCTGATCAGGAGCTGACAAGATGAGGCCTTGGAGGGCTGATCTGGGATAAGTGCTGCCAGGGTGTCAGCCTGTTAACCCCAGCCTGTTAACCCCAGTGCAAATGGAAGGTTCATTAAAGGTGCTAGTGAATGTGGAAAAATCTCCTACCCACTGACAAGTAACTCTGAAATAGCTTCTGTCCGTCCTTTTGTAAACATTCCTCCATAGTCACAGCCAAATGAAGTTGTATGTTTCCTGAAAGAATGCATCTCAGGTGATCAAATGACAGTGCTATCTTTAACCCCCCCCCCACCCCAAGAAAATTATATGCACCTGAAAATAAGGGCAGATTGATCACCTCAGCCCTCAAGTTGTCAGTTCCCTTCTCCAGCAGGGTGTGAATACGTAGAGGCATCTCCTCAGTGAAATTAAGAAGGGGGAATTTAAACTGAAAGACTTCCCGACAGTAAAATCTATTAGGCTGTGGAATAACCTCCCAAGGGAAGAGGTGGAATACCCATCACTTAGCGCATTTAAAACTAGGCTCGACAAACTGTGGTAAATGTACAACAGGGAACAGCCTTGTGCTACTCAAGAATTAAAGCTTCCAGGGCTTTTCCCTGTCTAGCCTCTGGGATTCCTTTGGCTTATGTGTTTATTTGAGGATCTATTTATATTGCACCCATCAGTGTGTTACCTGGCAAATGTTCAGGTAATCAAACAATTTTGCAAAACATAATAGGCTCTTTTCTTCCACTTACTGACAAAATAGATCCCTTTTCTCCTGTCATAAGGATGCAGAAAGATGCACCTGGACCCCAAAACTTGCCAAAACCTGAGTGGAAGCTGTTGCCTGGGCTGAGATACTGAAAGTGCCTCTTCAGCCAAAAGTAGAATGGGGCTAGCATAGTACTGTGGGCTCTGTTCACTGTCACCCTACAACAGAGGTTCCCAACCTGGCTGTGGGGCCTGTGGGATGGAGTCCCAATGCTAACAGGTATTCTATAAATACTGCATTCCCTTGTTGCTCTCCGGGGCCATTGCATTACATTTCACACCCAAAATGGGGTCACACAGGCAAAATGTTTGGGAACCACGGTCTTATACTGGGACAAAGCTGTAACACACCACCTTTCCGATGGGAGGATTTGGCACTCGTCCTACCTGCACCAGTTAACAGACCACAGCTTTGTGAAATAACTAATAATTTGTGGCACTTATGTCTTACTTGTGAATTACCAGTACCCACTGATGAGAGCCAGTATTCAAAGCAGAGCAGAGGCTTTGGAAACCAGAGGAAATGGTAGAAGTGGGAGTTTCTGGACAGTGAGTTTCGGGAGGAGGTTGAAGGCAGTATCTGCTCTGTGTGGAGGAGCTGTGGGTCATTGGGAAGGGGAGAAGTTGGGAGTTCACATGAGGCATGGACATGTGGTCTAGTCTAGAGAATGGATTCTATTCCTGGCTCTGCCACTGACGTGTGGCGTGACTCAGGGCAAGTCACATCCGATTTTATACCTCCGTTTCCTCTTTTATAAAATGAGGATTAGAATATTCACTAGGAGAAGACATGGTGAGGTCACTGGGCTCGACTCACCATTGTGTTGCTCCAACTTTACACCATGTAATTCTGTTGAAATCAGTGGTGCTACTTTGGGGTTAAACTGCAATAATGCAGTGATGATTTAGGTCTTCTGTGTTTAGATCACTCTACATGGATGCTAAGTACGATGGTTACCCAAGACTTGGATCCAGGCACTGCATAAAATGTAATACATGTCCAAAGAGTCAATTCTGGAGGATAAGATTGCTCTGGTGATTCAGCCATTCTAGTAGTTTATGACCTCACCAGATCCCCTTGATGGAACCTTACCCGCTCATAAACAATGGCCTATTTTTCAGTCTTTACACACACACAGTAAGTACATGTGTATGTGCCATAGCAATCATTTATGCGTTGTGAATAATATACATTTCATGGATTTACCACAATCTGGGACAGAAATTGTGTCCCTGTCCATAATGCCTCTTAATCATTTGTTCATATCCTTTATTAATAGAAATGGCTATGTACAGCACAGAGAGATGCCATGTTACCATAGATGGGAGACCGTGTGTCTCTGTCCCTGCCTCTTGCTCTAAGGCAGTAAGCCGCACTAAAATGGATTCCTGTTTTCCTACTGAGGCACAGTGTGGTAGCAATTCAGCTGATAGGCATGAATTTTATTTTAATTTATCTCTTAAAAAATACCTCCCCTAATTTCCAAGATGCTTTGTTGTAAGATTAAATAGGATGCCCCTTGGGGCCAGGGCAGGTTATCTTGCTTGTGCTCAGATTCCAGGAGGTCCTGTGGCTCAGGAGATAAAGCTCTGAGCTATTCTCTAGGGAGGCCTGGCATTTGGACTTCCTTGTTTTCAGAATGATGGGGGCTAAGGGGGATAAAACTAACACACACACCCCTTACCAAAGAATTAATGTGCTTTGTTGGTATGTGTGGTGAAAAGAAGTTAACCCATCCGAGGCAGGAGGGAGAGCAGTCCTGGAAGAGCAGTTTATGAAAGCAAATGCTATAGAGAGATAGTTATTGTTGTCAAATGCTACCAGAAGCCTGGCATGTCTTCCCAGTACTGCTCCCTTAAAGGACTCAGATTTCATTCATTCATTCATTCATTCATTCATACTCAGCTTCTCTCTGCCTCTTTGGTGTTTCAGTTAATGGACAAAAGCTGTTCATAGAAGGTGTCAAAGGAGATGGGGGAGTTCATTTTCACTGTTTTATCTTAACTGGCAGGAGTCTTTTGGGAGATCCCTTATGTCCCACTCTTCTGTACACAGATTGATTTGGGGGTGGGGTGGGGGCATGGATAGCGCTGCCCTCTGCTGGATAGAATCAGAAATGCTCACCTGCAAGTCCTAAGCCACCAGAACTGAGCAACCTTTTCCCTCTCAGGGGCCAGTTTGAAAATGAGTGCAAGCTCTGAGGTCTGCACAGAAGCTGGGGATGGGAGTGCTTAGGAAGAGGAGGGTCCAGATCATAGATCTGTGCCATGGATCTGTCTCCTCCTTGAGTGCATGCCCTTATCTCTGCTCCCTTATCCTGAACTCAGTTTTTTTGTGTACCTGGGAGTAGGAAGTGGATCCAGGGGGCAGATCCAGGAACTGGAAAGGGATCAAATAAAAATGAGTCATGGGCTGCACTTGTCCCCCAGGCCTGAGGTTCCCCTCCCTCCCCTTTTCTGAGCATGGCACTGCTATCTGACATCATGGTGCTGGTGGATCAGAAAGGCCAGTAGAACCGAGAGTGCAGGAAGACCTCTTCCTGTTGAAAGGAGATGTTGCCATAGGATTTCTACTGCATGTTGGTGCTGACTGAAGTGGCTCATATGAAATGAGTTTGTGTCTCAGTCCAGTCCTTTGGGGATGGGGGTCTCCCTCACAAAACTGTTCCACCACAGACACTCATTTTGACCCTAGCAGCCTCTGTAGAGAGGCTAAAGATAACAATCACTATTTTTATTTAATTTGGCTATTCAAACTTCTACCCCACTCTTCCCCTAAGACTCAGGGTGGCTTACATAATGAAAACAGGCAACATAAAAATACAGTAAAATCCTCCTTAAAACATCATTTAAAAAAACCCACCTTCACCCCTGACCCCTCCCACCTCAGCCCCAAACCCCTCCTGCCAAATGCCTTGCCAAAAAGAAATGTTTTACACTGCCTCCGGAATATGCTCAGGCTCTGACAGACGTCTAGGAGAAGGGAGCTCCATAATACCGGCGCAGCAACTGAGAACACCTCCCAGCAAGTCCTTGTCATATGGACAAGATTGGTTAGCGGCACCCACAAGAGAGCCCTCCTAGCTGTTCGCAGGGATCACAATGGAGCATAGAATGAAAGCATAGATGGAGCATAGAATGAAAGGCAGTCTCTCAGATATGTGGGTCTCACTGATATGTGGGGCTGTTTAGGGATTTAAAGCCTGGGCACCTTGAATTGTCAAACCTCCAAATGATCTTGTCCAGCGACCTCAGATACGCATTGAACAAGAGGGGAGACAAATGGAATCCTGTGGAACACCAAAAGGCCCTGAGGGGACAATGAGCAGTCTCCCATTACCACCAGCTAGGCAGTCGACCATCAGCACCTGCTGGGACCTCCCAGGAATGAACAGAGCCACTCAAAGAGCAGTTGCGTGCACCCCTGCCAGATCCCACAGTCATGTCAATAACACCTCGTGATCAACTGTATCGAAGACCGCTGAAGGGTCTAACAAGATCAATAGGGCACAATTTCCCTTATTGATCTTCAGGCATAGATCATTGACCAAGGACACAAGTCCAGTTTCCATGCTATACTCTGAATGAAAGCCTGAATAAAATGGGTCGAGTATGGAATTCAATAGCACTGAGGTGAGCCTGAGGCTGCTGGGCAACCACCCATTCAATAATTTCCCCTTAAAAGGGAGGGTCAGAGACAGGGCAATAGCTGGTTGGGGAGTCAGCATCCAAAGATGAGGGCTTTTAAGGGGAAGGCTGAGCTATGCCCCTGCCATGTAGTTCTTGCAGGCACTTTTCAGGAACATGAAGTGCATTTTGAAAACAAATGAAGTGAAGAGAAAATGTAAAGGTATGTGTAGACTGAGCCAGTAACTTGTCACTGGAAAACAAAGGGAAGGGGTGAGGAGGGAAGAGGACATGATACGGGAGGTCAGATGCAGGGCTAGCAGTGGGTTCATCCCCTTCATCCTAACAGCAAGCTCCTGTGTGTGCAAAGCTTCTCCTGCTGTGGGTTTAGGTAACACATTCACAGGACTTCATTTTCCAGTAGATTGAAAGCAAAGCCACTGTTGATTTTCTCCAAAAAGATCTATTTGGAAGTGCAATTGCCTGGAATTACATGGTGGCAGCAAGAGGCCAGACCTCGCTGTAAATAACTTTCCTCTCAGCCAAACACACTGAGTTCTGCTGGCTGCAGCTGCTGCTTCTCTTTTAGATTATTTCAATTGAGGTTTTTTAAACATTTTATTTTGTTTTTCTTTGTCTAGGAAGCGGTTGCTCATTCCTCCACCTTTCCTGCCTGTATCAGGCCTCTCAGTGTAAAACCTAGGGGAGCTCTCTCCACCAAAATGATCCTTGTGCTAGTTCACTGTGAAGTTATTTATATCAGGATGTGTGGACCTTACACTGCTGGCCAGTGTGTGATGGTGCTACGTTAGGATGTGATACCATAATGCCATGCCAGAATGTGATGTCATCACACTAGTGCTCAGTGGCACTGTGATGCTGTCATTTTTCCATGTCCGTGACATTGCACAATTCCAATATATGAGGGCAATACTTGGAAGTGGATGTCACCAGATCAGCGTGATGGTGTGATGTCACCATGCTAGTGTGTAATGGTAATACATCAGTATGCCATGTCACCATCCCAGTGTGTGTGTGTGTGATGGCGGCACATCAGTGTGCAACATCACCATGCCAGTGTGTGTGTAATGGTGTTGTGCACTGATGTACCACCAATGGTGGTACATCAATGCACAATGTAATCGTGCCAGTGTGTGTAATTGTATATAATGGCTAGGGATGGGCGAACACGGTTCGGAAGTTCAGAGTTCAGACCGAACTCGAATAGTTCGGTCAACCGAATGGAACGTGCGAACCAAACTCGAATTCAAACGTTCGGTTTGGATGCGTTTGGTGAGTTCGGAATTGAATTTCCATTGGTTTCAATGGAAAACACATTATTGGCTGTAACATTTTTGTTTTTTTATGCTATGTGGCTGACAATTGGGGTGCCTATACCTCCAATATAAAGCATTATGTGTACCAAATTTCAAAACGATTAGTTAAAGGCATCCGATTTTAGAAGCAGTTGAATTACTGTATTTTGCAATATTCCACATATACATTCTTAGCTGTAACTTCTTTGCCTCACATCTAATGTAGGTGAAACTTGTCCCGTTTATACCCCTTCCCATATTTACTCTTTGCCAAATTTCAGAAGGATTGGAAAAAGGGTCTTGGTGGTATAAGCAAATAACATATAAATGTATGTCTGACTATAACATCTTTGTAGTTCAACCAGTGTACATGATATTTGGCAGGGCTATATATTACACTTTCATGATCATCTCTGCCAAATATCAGAAAGATATTATAAAGGGTCCCAATTTTATATGCCTGTACAACATATGTAGAGAAGGGGCCTATGCCTGGGATTCTCTTATGTCACTGTGGTATAAGATCGGTTTGTGATGCGAATTGGCCAACAGAAATGTCAACCAAATATCCTCATTCTGTGCTGGGACCATCCCAACATATCTCCCCCACTTGTTTCTGGGAAGTCAGAAGCATCTGTTTAGGAAAGAGTCAATAGAGATTCTCTTATGTCCTCTGTCTCAGTGCTGCAGGATGTGATTGTGATGATAATTGGCCAGCCTGGATGTGTTTAAACTATGTCTCCTGACTGCTGGGATGCTATCTCAGAAGTCCCAGTTATGTTGCTTATGCCCGCCTCAGGGCCGCCCCCTATGCCCACCTCGAAGCCACTACCAATTGGTCCTGTAAAGCTAGAAGCTTGCAGTAATGTGTTTGGCCATTGAATGTGTCTGTCAGTCTTTGGGGTTGCTCCACATCCTTCCTCCTACAGTCTCTCTCCCCCTGCCATGCAGGGTGCCTGCCTCTGACTGGCACTGAATATGCTGATATTCATCTGAATAATGATCTTCACAGGGACAACATCAATTGCTTATATAATTGGGTCCCTTTATCAAAATCTCCTGTACATTTGCTGAAATGGCAGGAAAGGTATTTGATACATTCTTGCCAAATATCCTGTAAACAGAATGGAATATCAAAATGTTACAGCTGGAAATGTATTTTCAGGTTAATGTCTTATACCCTTGGGACCCTTTATCCACTCTTTCTGAAAATTGGCAGAAGTATTAAGCATATGGAGGGACATAATATGCACAAGTTTCATGAACATTGGATGCAAGTAAAGAAGTTGTAGCCATGAATGTTTATGGAGCTTTTCCTGAAATCACAACATTCAATTACTTCTGAAATCAGTTTCCTTTATCTAATCGTTCTGAATTTTGGTACACATAGTGCCCTCCATTGGGGGTACAATCTCTCTAACTTTCATCAAAATTGAATAAGAAACAAAACTTTTATAGCCGGAAATATGTTTTCCAGTTTTTTCCCATTTATTTCAAAAACCAAATGTCATTTTCAGTTCCTGATTGCACCGAGCTAAAGACCGAACTGAGCCCGACCGAACCGAACACCGAATCCAAACTCATATTTCGACCCGAACGGCCGAACATCTGAACCTGGTTCTGTTCGCACATCCCTAATAATGGCAGCAGATCAGTGTGCAGTGTCACCATGCCAGTGTGTGTATGATGGCAGCACAATGGTGTGCAATGTCACCTTGCGATGTCACCAAACAGTTGCGGCCAATGGAAAAATCCAGTTAACGTAGGTCCCTGCCCATGAGACTTGCAGGCTGTTAAGTGTGATTCAGAACTGTGAACAACCAGCTGGGTTGGGGCCATGGTGCTCCATGGACACTAAAATGTGAAGGGGCTGGCAATATCAAAATTTAACCCTTACTGAAACTGAGTTCACCCTTGCAGAGTTCCTTGAGCTCTGAGCCATGGAAACCATGGTATCAGGTCAGAAGGTGTATGCTCTCACCCAATACCACAGTGAGTCCATACATATTGACTTAGTGTGGGTGAGAGTGGTATGTCCCCTGACATCTGACCTGGTGTGTGTATAGGGAAAGTGGCTTATTTAAATGGGATTAAAAATGCAAGGAGTAGAATCACCTAATCGAAGGATAAACCAATTAGCGGATCCCTTTTAGGCTTAAACATCTGGAAGCAGCCCAGGCAGGAGGATTCATCTTGGAGGCAAGGTCAGAAGATGCATGTAGACGACAATGAGAGTGGTTAGGTGAGCCAAACTTCCCCTGGCCCAGCTCAAACTGGCCTCTCCTATGCTGTCCAAATGGAGTTGTTGTTCTACTCACAACAGCTCAAGTGCATACCTATGAAGTCACCATAGTTTGAATCAGACTTGGGATTTGTGGGTGTGGCAAGACTACTGTCTGCTCAGTTCTGGGGTGGGGTGTCGGACACTATTGTAGTAGGCTGATCTATATGCAGTCATCATGGATCAGCAAAGATGGATCCCAGAATCTTTATCTTCTAAAACACAAACCTTTACTGTTGGAGCTTCTGCCTAACTTCTTTAATTGTGTGGAGTAAGTTATACTAGGAGACATGATCACTCTTAGTCATTATATCACACTTACCCACAGAAAGTGGGGACAAGAGGAAGACTGGATCTAAACCCTTTGCAGACTTGGTCTTACCAGCAAAGCTAATTTAACCATAAGCACGTTCTGAGGGCTTTTGCCAAATGCTTAGGATGGGCAGAGTGTTGCCTGGTCTCCTGTATACTGAAATGCACTAAGCACTTTAGGAAATGCTAAGAATCCATTTCCTGGAAGGACAGATATCAAAGACTGAAAGTGTCCTTTCAGGGTCATGGCAGGATCATTTCTTACTATTGCATTTCCAGAGGTTTGCACATTCCAATTTTAAATACTTCAATTGTTGAGGATCCCCTTCTCCCTTGAGAACAATAGTCCATCATCAAATGGCTCAGGCTTTTATTCACTTTTATCCTGCTTCTCCCACTGCAGTTACCTTCCTGCCTTCATCAACCATCCTACATAAATCCTCCCCCACCTTGGTGTTCCTTTTATCCAGGCACTACCATGCCTCCTACCCTAAATGCTTAGTGTAACTATTTGGCTGCTATTACTATTTTTAAAATTATTTATATAGTAAATAAATTCCATTCTCTTTTCCCTTCTCCTTTCCTCCTAAAATCTGTCTCTTCCCAACTCCCCCCTTGGAGCAACAGTCCTCCTTCCTATCAACCCCTACGTCAACCTCCCCATCTCTCAGCCCCCAATTCTACTCACCACTCCTGCCACCAATCCCTCTCCCCAAACTTAACTCCCATCCCCTGTCTCCCCTCATCTCGGCTGCCTTTCTCTTGAGCTCTCTGGAACTGCTGTTCTTCCATCCAGAAAGTGCCATTCATCCACAACCTCTTCCTCTCCTGCTCCTTCCAGCTCCTTGCCCTTTCAGAAACCTGGATTCCCCCCTGTAACACTGCCACTCCTGCTGCCCTCTCCCTTGGTGGCCTCTCCTTCATCCATTCACCACACTCTGAAGGCCATGGTGTTGGTGTTGGCCTGCTCCTTGATGAATCCTGCCAGTTCCAACCCCTCAGTGCTCCTCCCTCTTTCTCTTCCTTTGAGGCCCATTGCGTTCACTGGGTCCTGGAACATCCCCTGCAGTTGGCTGGGGGTGCCCTCCTCGAGGTCTCCCGGGTTTCCCCAATGTCCACTATGAGGAGGGCGTTCTCCATGGCTGCACCGCGGCTGTGGAACTCCCTCCCGTCGGAGATCTGCTTGGCTGCCGGCCTCCCCTCTTTCCACAGACAATGTAAGACCTGGCTGTTCCGCCAGACCTTTCTCGAGGGAGATGGGGTGGGTGGGGACGGGGTTTTATATTGTTTTTTTTCTAATTGTAATTATTATTGTTTATTTTAATGTTTTAAAATGTTGTGAGCTGCCCCGAGATGCCTGAGGCAGGAGGGAGCGGCATATAAATTTTAAGATAAATATATATAGATAAATACTCATCCCTCCACCTCCGTGTTGCTGTCATCTACTACCCTCCAGACTCCCTCTCCTCTTTTCGCTAACATGGCTTACTTCCTTTCCGATGACAGAATTTCCACCCTCATTCTTGGGGACAACAATATCCATGTGGACACACCCTCTGACCCTGCTGCTTCTCGCTTCCTCTCGCTGATCTCTTGTTTTGACCTTCGCCTGTGGACTGACTGCCCGATGCATCGTGATGGCTACCCAGTTGACCTAGTCTTATAAAAAACAACCCGTTCTCTCTCAGATCTCTCCTTCTTTTTACGTGCCTCCTGTCTCTGACCATCACCTTACTTCATTCCATCTCTCCCACTTGCCCCCTCCGCTTTCCCAACCTCTCACTCTTTCCATGGCCTTCAATCCATCGACCCCCTTGAGTTTGCTTCCTCCCTCTCCCTCCTCTCATCTATCTCCTCTACCACCTGCCCAGACATGGCTGTCTCCACCTTCAACTCATCCCTTTCCTCCACCCTTGACTCCCTTCTCCCCTCTTGTGCCATCCTATCCATCACATAAACCGCTGTTTGTGGCTCATCCCTATTATCTGCCACCTCTGATCCTGCTTTTGAGCCACTGTGCACCTCTAGTGGAAGTCTCATCAGTTTGCAGACTTCCTCCACTTTAAGTTTGCTCTATCTGCATTTAGTGATGCCCTCTCCCTGGCCAAATACCACTATTACTCCACATGGACATGATATTTTGCACAGGCCTTGAGGTGGGGGATCCGTTGGTGGGGGAAGTATGAACAGTGCCCTCGTTGTGGATGGATCATCATCTCCTCCGGGCAGATATCCTGGCACATGTCGGTCCCTGGGAGGGTGTGGAACCAGTTAGGTTGGTTCGCCCTTGAAGGCTTATGGAACCTGAAAGATTCCAGATAGCCCAAGAGGATGTTTCCTCTGACCTCGATGGCCGCTCGCTCGTGTCCAGGTAGAATATTGTGCCAAAGGAGGCCATCGACTGTGTGGCTCCCAGGCATCCGCTTCCAAATTGCTGACAACGCAGCTCCCCGTGGTATATCGGGAAGCTGCGGCAGATGAAGCAGGAAGGGCGGCGGTTAGAGCGACAGTGGCGTCATTCGTGTACTGAAGTTGACCAATTGCGGCATAGAATCTGGTTACGTACCTATGCCATTGCGGTGCGGACAGCAAAGAAGGTTTTCTTTGCTGCCCTCATTGCATCTACTATGTCCCACCCAGCTGAGTGGTTCCAGGTGGTGAGGGGGCTGGTCAGTCCGGCCTCCCTCCACCTGGACGTAGAACCATCAAATGCTCGCTGTGATTTGTTTGCAGATTTTTTTGTGGATAAAATCGCTTAAATTCACCATAGTTTTGATGCAACTTTTTTAGCAGGGAATGAGTCAGAGGCAGTAGAAGCCCCTTCTTGTCCTATTTTATGGGATGTGTTCCGGGCGGTGTCACCTTCAGATGCAGGGAATGCTCTTGGGACTGTTAGAGCCACCTATTGTGAACTAGACCCATGTCTGTCCTGGCTGGTTAAGGCTAGCTGGGAGACATTGGGGCCGTTGTTGGCGGGGATAGTCAATGCCTCCCTTGGGGAGGGCAGGGTGCCGGGCTGTCTCAAGGAGGCGGTGGTGTGTCCCTGGCTCAAGAAACCATCTTTGGATGTTGACGCCCCTGACAGTTATTGACTAGTCTCTAACCTTCCATTTTTAGGGAAGGTTATTGAATGGGTGGTGGCTCAGCAGCGTCAGGGGCATTTGTACCAGGTTAATTTTCTTGGGCCCTTGCAGTCGGGCTTTCGTCTGGGTTATGGCACGGAGACTGTGCTTGTGGCCTTGGCCAACGACCTTTCCTATGAGCTGGACTGGGGTCATTTAACCCTGTTGATCCTGTTATATCTCTCGGCTGCATTTGAAACCGTTGATCGTGAGTTGTTGGTGACTTGGCTGCGGGACCAGGCAGGGATTGGTGGGAGTGTTCTTGAATGGTTTCGCTCTTTCCTGGCTGGGAGAACCCAGCGTGTGGGGCTGGGGGGAGTTTTCATCATCCCCCCGGGGCCTCACGTGCAGCGTACCACAGGGTTCCATCTTGTCCCCTCTTGTTCAGTGTGTACATGCAGCCTCTGGGAGAGGTTGGACTATGGAGTGAGATGTCATCAATATGCTGATGACACCCACCTATGTCTCTTATTTTCCTCTGACTCAGGCCCAGCAGTCCCGGTGCTTACCCGGTGTTTGTCCGCTTTGGGGGATTGGATGAGGGCGAGCCGCCTGAGGCTAAATCCTGACAAGACAGAAGTGATAGTTGTGGGGAGGGCCAAAGGCGTGGTGGCCCTGGTTTCTCAGGTCTGGAGTCTGGGGGTGCTCCTGGACCCACAGCTCCGCCTGGATGCCCAGGTGGCGGCTGTGGCAAAGGGAGCATTTCGCCAGTTACATCTGGTGCGTTGGCTTAGGCTGTATGTCTCGGACTTGGATCTGCCCACAGTCATCCATGCTTTTATTACCTTGAGACTGGATTGCTGCAACACGCTCTATGTGAGGCTACCTTTGGTGCTGGTTCGGAAGCTGCAGCTGGTGCAGAATGCGGCGGCCTGTCTTTTGACGGGGACGGGCCAACGCAAGAATATTACATCAGTGCTTCGCTCTCTGCACTGGCTGCCGGTAGGTTTCCGGGCCCAATTCAAGGTGGTGGTGTTGATCTTTAAAGCCCTAAATGGCTTGGACCCCGCCTATCTGCAGGACTGCCCACCCTCCAGGTCCTGGAGCAACCCCTGCGGTTGCCCTCCTCGAGGTCCCCTGGCTTTCCCGGGTGTCCACTATGAGGAGGGCGTTCTCTGTGGCTGCACCACGGCTGTGGAACTTCCTCCCGTCGGAGATCCGCTTGGCTGCCGGCCTTCCCTCTTTCCACCGACAATGTAAGACCTGGCTGTTCCGCTAGGCCTTTCCCAAGGGAGATGGGGTGGGTGAGTTGGGTTGGGGGGAATGGGGTTTTATATTGATTTTTAAAATTGTAATAATTATTGTTTATTTTAATGTTTTTAAATGTTTTTAAGATGTTGTGTGAGCTGCCTCGAGATGCCTGAGGCAGGAGGGGGCGGCATATAAATGTTAAGATAGATAAATAAATATAAAATTAATTGAACTCACTCCCACATCCCCAACCATCTCTTCTCAACATTTGCGTCCCTTCTGAAGCCTCCCTGTCCTTCCCCGACCCCCTTCCTCTCTATCTGCACCAGATCTTCTCTCCTTTTTCAACAAGATTGATAAACCCGGCCTTGCAATTGCTTCTCAACCTTCTCCCTCCCCCATTTCCTTCACTGCTATTCCCCCTCCTGCCTCTCTCATCTCTTCTCTTTCTCCCTAGCTTCCCTTGATGTGGTCACATCCCTCCTCTCTTCATCGAACCCCTCCACCTGCCCCTTTGACCTCATCCCCTCTCACCTCCTAACAGCGATTGCCCACACTGGTGTGCTTCTCTGCTTCACATTATCAATCTCTCCATCTCTACTGGGTCATTTCCATTGGTTTACAAACACACCACTGTCTCCTCTATCCTTCAGAAGGCCACACTTGACACCTCCGACCCTTCTAACTATTGCCCCCTTTTGCTCCTATCCTTCGCTTTCATGCTCCTGGAGCAGGCTGTTTCTACATGCACTGTCTTGATTTCCTCTCTTCAAATTCCTCCCTTGTCCCCCTTCAATCGGGCTTCCACCCTCTCTACTTGACTGAGACTGTCCTTGCCAAAAATCACCAATGACCGTCTCTTAGCTAAGTCTAAGGGCCTCTACCTCCATTGTCCTCCTTGACCTCTCTGCTGCCTTTGACACTGTTGACCATGGCCTCCTCTTGGATTTGCTACACTCCCTTGGTCTCCAGGATTCTGATCTCAACTTGTTCTCTTAGTATCTCTCAAACTGCTCCTACAAAGTTTGTCTGGCTGGTATCTCCTCTACGTTGCTTCCCTTCTCTGTGAGAGTTCCCTGACGCTATGTCTTGGGCCCTTTTCTCTTCCCCCTTTACTCTCTTTCTCTGGGTAATCTCATTGAAACTCGGCTTCCAGTATCACCTGTATGCTGATGACACGCAACTCTGCCTCTCCACTCCTGTGCTCTCCCCCTCCATCCAGTCTCATATCGACTGTCTCATTGACATCTCTGCTTGGATGTCTCACCGCCAACTCAAGCTTATTATGGCCAAGACCGAAGTTCTCATCTTCCCCCCAAAACATTCTATTCCTACTTCCTTCTCAGTTTCCATTGAAGATGTCACCATCCAGCCTCCTCCTCAGGCGCGTAGCCTGGGATTCATCTTTGACTCCTCCTTCGCCTTTATACCTCAGATCCAGGCTGTTGCTAAATCCTGTTGCTTATTGCTAAATCCGAATATTGCTAAAATCCGGCCCTGGCTTACTGTTTCCACTGCAAAAACCCTAGTCCATGCTCTAGTCATGTCTCATTGTGGCTACTGTAATTTCCTCCTTTCTGGTCTCCTGCTCTGATCTCACCCCTTCATTTCCATTCAGTGCTCTGCTGCCAAAGTCATCCATTTTGCCCGTCATTTTGACCACATTCAGCCCCTCCTCTCTGCCCTACACTGGCTCCCTCTATGTGAACGCATTCAGCACAAGCTCCTGGTCTTTACCTTGAAGGCTCTTCATGGGGTTGTTCCCCCATCTCTCTCCACTCTTATATCCTGCCATGCTCCTAACCAGGATCTTCGCTCCTTCTCTGCCCCCACCCTCGCTCACTTGCAACCCCCCTATATGCAAGTATACAGTCTCTCTATCCTATCACCGTTGCTGAGAAACAGCCCTCCGGCACCCTATCTCTAGCCCGGCATCCCCTGCTCAGCCAGGCACCTTCCTCTGGCTGGCTACTCAGTCCCTTATACAGTTATTTATTTATTTATTTATTTAAAATTTATATCCCGCCCTTCCTGCCCACCGGGCAGCCCGGGGCGGTGAACAACATTAATTTAAAACAATATAAAATTTTAAAGCAATTTAAAATACAATATGTGGGGAAAGCTCCCATCCCCGCCCCCACCCCACCCCCTATCCCTCGTCAAAAGCCTGATGGAACAGCCAGGTCTTACATACACGCCGAAACAGCAGGAGAGTGGGAGCCAGCCGAGCCTCCTCCGGGAGCGAATTCCACAGCACAGGGGTGGCCACCGAAAAAGATCTAACATCGGTGGC
>QEPC01001665.1:2342323-2372780 GCA_003113815.1 Sphenodon punctatus | reverse complement strand
AATCTTAGCAATGTTATGGAGGGAGAAGCGACAGGATTTAGCAACAGAGTCAATGTAGGGTTTAAAAGAAAGGGCTGAGTCAAAGATGAAGCCTAGGCTACGGGCGTGGGGGACAGGCAGGATGGTCTGTAGTTTCAGAAACATCATTGGGTTTCTTTTTATTTGTCTTTTGTTTTCTCAGCTTTTTACAGTTCACACTGCAGTTGCATTTTTAAGCTTTCTCTCTGGCCACAGATTCTGGAAAATGACTTGGTTCTGTAATTTTGTGGACTTGTGATAAAATGGCAAGAATTGGCAACCCTGTGTTCCAGTTCAGGTGCAGTTTGGATCCTAGCTTCAGAAAGAAGGAGAAGCCTGTAAAGCTTTTACTTTGAACATCTGATAACATCAGTGCAAGGAGGGCACGGAACAGGCACCACCTCTAGAGTGAGAGAGTAGCTCCTGACATAACTGCTCTGCCGACAGGGTATTTTCACATGAGACGCTACCATGGGTGGCCACGCATTACTCTGGCGTGACCACCCATGGTGGTGTCACATGTGCTCCTGTCTGCCAGATGTTACTACGGGTGGGAGCAGAATGTTCCCCAGACTGTGGCAGGGTTAACTGCAGGCTGTGCACTGGGTTACCTGCCAGTGCACATCCTGGAGTAAGCCCTGCCACGGTCTGGAAAAGCCATCCCCTGACCGGGGTAGAGCGGGCTATCACATATGATGGCCTGCTCTACCTAACTCTATCCAGTGGCTGAAGCTTTTTTGGGTGGGCACGGCAGCCTCATAGGCTGCAGCACCCACCCATCAGGGAGGAGGCAGGGCTGCACTTAGCAGCGCAGTGGATGGGGCCATGCGGACCATGTCCGCATGTCACCCCTGTCCCTTCGCCACTCTCGGCCACCAGCACATCTGCTCAGCAGCGGGCCCAGATCCTGCTCACAGTGAGAGCCCTCACCCCGGGTAGGATCAAAGCGTGGCGGTGCCTAGTGCCATCACGTTCGTAAATACCCAGGAGGATGTCTGGTCACCTAAAGCATTCCGGGTCAGATGGGAGTCCCTGTAGTCAGGGATCTGTGTTCACTGTGTTTTCCCCATTGGTGGCAATGGAGAAAATGCAGTGAACATGGGTTCCCACCTATAATACATGGTGTGTGGGCATGTATACATTGCCCCTGAGGAAGCTAACAGCCCCTGATGTTGCTGTGTTGCACTGGTCCCCAAGCAGCACAGAATCCCATGACCTAAAAGGCAGCTAAAAGCCACCTTTGCTCTTCCTCTCCCTGGGCTGTTCCCCGGTGAGTGCCGTGGCTCCTCAAGGTGCAGCCCACCATTTTGCCATCAGTTCTATGCATTGCTTTGTACAAACACCCTCGATCTCTCCTGCTGTCTTTCATCAGATACTGTGATTTATTTGTTTGCTTAAGAGGTAGCAATAATAAAAGTTGGGAAATGGTGTGTAATTTCCCTCCTTTGTTGCACCTTCATCTTTTCACATGCAAACGCTCAGCAAAATGAATATATAAAGAGGGTGTAATTAATCTTCTCCTGCCCCTTCTCTTCAGAAGTTGATGACCCTCCTAATGAGAATGACCCTATAATTTAAATGCATCCCCTGGGTGTTTGATATTCTTGCCATGATGTGCTCCTATGTGACGTGTGTCTGAGGAGTGCTGTGGGAAATGGGCAGATGTGCAGAGAAGACCTGGTTAAGCTGAGGGAAGGAGCTCAGGGCCTTGATGGAAATGGAAAAATCTGTTGGATATAACCACAACCAGCCCAAATTTATATCTGACTCAAAGTAGTGCCATGACCTGGGGGAGAGGGGTGCATGGATATAAAAAATGATTATTCAACAACTCTTTGTTTTTTTAAACAAAATTTGTGCAGTTCCACACTTCCCAGTTGGATCCTAGTCCAGATCCTGATACCTACAGCTTTGCATTTGAAGATGCACATTATATCTAATCAATAGCTTATTATTCTAAGTTTTCCCAATGCTTTGCAGACCCTCTAGCTGAACTTTTCAGAAGGACTTAGAGCTGAAAGAAGTGTGATGGTCCATGCTTGCATATTTGTTCCCACCAACCAATATCAAAATCCATCCTGCCACAGTTGCAAAATTTTCAACTTCAGCTATTCGGTTACTTTGTGTTCAGTATTTTGATTACCGCGGGATATTGGTATTTGGTACTTTGTTCACAGACACTGAAGTGAATGAAGTAGTGAAATATGGAAGTAATTGAAATAGCAAGTGTGAGGTAAAGAATAAACTAGAAATGAATAGTAACCAGAGTAACCATAATGAATAATGGGAAACACAAACGCAGCGGAAAGCCAATACCGCTTTGTATTGGTTTCATTTAAGCAGATAAAACGTGTTGGATTCACTGAGTTTGGTACTTACACCAAACATTGCTTCTTTCAGGCCTCCTCAGTGCCCAATACCCATTTAGCCATAGCCAGATAAACTCTTTGCTCCCACTCTGAGTCACTATGTATTGAGCTCTTTGGAAAAGTTGGCTTTAAATGTCAGGGCTGAGCCAGAGGTTCAGGCCTGAACTATGCATCCGTTCTCCTGAAAGAGACAACACAGGCGCTAATGATTACATATATAGGATTATCCCTTTAAGACATGTAGGCTGCAATCCTGCAACTACTGTAGTCACATTGAAGTCAACGGGCTTCACGGCTGCAGCTCTAACCTCCCTGTGATGGCAGTTCTTCACCTGGATTCAGATCTTCCACAGCGACTGGCTAAGACGACCCACCTGCAGGAGTCTGATTCCATGGATAGCAGGAGAAGAGAGATTCTACACAACAAAAGTACTTTTCTGATACAGACTTCTCTGGTAAGAATGAATGAAGGGAGGAGAACTGAAGAAAATGTTGGTGCTGTGAGCAGAATGGTCTGAACACAGAATAAGTTTCGGGAGGCCACAGCATGTGGACTGCTTTCACATTCACATGGAAAGGGTAGACATTCTGGGGGGTGCCTTTGGAGGGGGAAATCGGGATGAATCAAGAATTGCTCACTGATTTACAAAAAGGTGAAGGTTGCTTTATTAATTGCTATACATTTAGCAGAAAGTTAGCCATGGTAATAATAATACTTATTATAATAACAGTACTTCAGAAATTATAATATATAATAATAATAAATAATAATAATAATAATACTTATAATTAATAAACAACACTTTTCATCCAGGTATTGAAGGGCGTTGCAAACATTAATGAATGAAGCCTCTCAGTAGAGAGTACTATTATTATTATCATTCCCATTTCCCAGATGAGGAAAGCAAGGCTAACTTTAGCTGCCTCGAGCTGCCTAGACAGGAGAGGTGGGGTATAAATAATGAAAATAAAATAAATAAGTCTTCAATAATTTTATTAGGTGTGGCAAGTCTGTGGCAGAGTCAGGAATAGAACTCAGGAGGACTCTGGTGCTTTGTCCTCCGTCCTAACCCGATGACTGCGCTTCCTTTTATTTAGTGTGCTGCTTTCCTTAAACATAATTTAAACAATCCTCACATCCTTTGAGGGATTGGGCATTATCACTTTGTTTGAATTACAACTGGAGAAACTGAGGCCTTTTTTACATGGGCGCAGCTGGGAGGTGGGTCGGTGTGCACTGCGTGGAATGCCCATGCATGTCTGGTGAGGAGGGGCGGGAAATCAAACGGGCAGGGATGGGTGTGTGGTTTGGCCTGCCCCTGCATGGAGCATCCTGGATTTCCCCCTGATGCTCCTTGTATGAGCATGGCTGGGTGGCGCGTGCGTAACAGGGGCATGTGCTCCTCACACCGCCTTCAGACGGACATCTGGATGCATGGGGGATGGGTAAACCTGCGAGGGCGCATCTTGTTTAAACATGACCTGAGATACAGGAAAGGCCAAGGGAGGGGTCATGGGTCAGAAACACAATAAGAGTTCTGGGGCTCTTTGCTCCCTACCCCAACCTGTGTTCAGCAATCTAGGCCTCTCTTTTCTGAGAGCAGGACTTCCCGTTCCTGGATCTCTTTCTGAGGTGATGATGACCATTGCTGGTGATGCTTTCTGAGGATTGTACTCTTCTCTGTTGTTGCCTTCCCGGTAGTCGGCTGCAGATCACCTACCTTCTCAGGGCTGTGCAACCATCTAGACTGTTGCTGGGCTCCGTGAAATGCTCCAACAAGCCATCAGTATTTACTAGCACCGATTAGCTTTTTAAAAGCACCTTTTTCTTCATCTGTTCGAGAGTTTTTAATATTTCCCTTCTTGCTTTGCTTCTTATTGATTTGGGAGGGAGAGCTAAAATCTCCTTTCCGTAATGGCATATTGATGAGAAGGTTGGGAAATAGAGAGAAATGGTGGAGGTCTTTGTTCCTAGTTGACAAAAGCTAAAGAATAAAGGGAGAGAAATGTGAATGTGTGAGAGGAAAATGAGAAGAAAGAGAGTTATTTAAAATCTCAGCTAGGAAATCGCTCTTCCAGTCTATGTGGCCACAGCAAGATCAATTTTCAATTTCAGTTTCCTTGCCTTTTGTGTTTCAAGACACTTGCATTCCACTTGGGACCTTGTGCGATCTGCCAGCAACTGTTTGTTTAAAACAAATTGTCTGGATGTGTTGTTTTTTTTCAGGTGAGCTGCTTCCTGGATCAATGTAACATGGTGTAAGGAGAAAGGGGGAAAGAATCTCATGCCTTGCTTCTCCTTTCACACCACTTTTACACTGATACAACAATTCCATTCACTTCAATGGAGCTACTCTCAGTAGTTTACCTAGTTGTCAGGGGAGAGCGGGGCTTTCATTTCCATGGATCCGTTTCATGTCACAGAAGTTGTTCAATGCAAAGAAATAAATGCACCAAACCTTGTTGAAAGACTTTGTTTCCAGAAGCCACACAGCATTCCAGTTTTGCATACTATTATAACTGTATACTAGGGCTGAAATGCTATCTCAATTTTTTTCTTGATTCTCGCTGAGAATCACGGTTCTTAGCTTGTATTTAGCAAGAATTGATAATCAAGAACACACACACACACACACCGATTCTTGACACTTTCTTGGTCGAGAACTTTTCTCAATTTACCATTTACTACTGTTATTAATTACTACCGTGTACTGTAAACTGATTTACTGTGTACTGCTTACTGTGTAGTGCATTCATCCCGGTAATGCTCATGTGCAAAATGGCTGCCATTTTGCAAAATGCTGGCAACGCTGCTGGCACCATGTTGGAAGAGGGCTTTGCATGCGCAGAACATCTGGTGGCCATTTTGTGCATGTGCATTATTGGGACGAACACAGCACACAGTAAGTAGAAAGTACACGGTCAACTGGTATACAGTACATGGTAAATCATGGTAAACGGTAAATCGAGAAAAATTCTTGACCAAGATCTCAAACCATTACTGAAATCATCCTGAGATTTTGGTAACAATTCTCGATTCTCATGAGATTTTCAAGAGAAACAAGTTGATTCTCTTTTCTACATACCGTATGTCTGTATTTTTATCTGTAGATCAGATTAGTCAGTGGTGGCTCCCTGCTTTTATAAACCAGATTCTTTGCTGGTGTAAATCAGCAAAGCTCCATTGAAGTCCAATTTACCTTAGTGGAGAATTTGGTACAGAAAATTAGAAGATTTAGTTCAGATCCACCTCTAATTTGGGATTCTTCTCCCAAGAAGTAGCAAATTTAGGGAGCAGACAGGCTCTTCATCCCATTTTGATCAGATTAGTTGGTGTTTAATATTCCATTATAAACAAACACACAAACCACAAAACATCAGGATCTGCCTTGAGGTTGCAACTGATAATATGCATCAACTGGATTGAATACAAAATGAAGGTCACCCCCCCCACACACACACTTTTACATAAATCTGAAACAAATCAATGAAAAAGAAAATAAGTTTAAAGAACAGCTAGTATACATGTATAATAACACCTGCACATATAATTCTTAGACAAAAAAATCTTTGGTTTAAGGATGGAGTTAAGGCCTTTACCTATTCGTGAATGCTTCCAAAAGCCTGGAAATTGTAAGTTAAGGCTTCTACTTTAAATCATGTACAATGTAAGCAGTAAAAATGTGCAGTCTCACATATTGTGTTTGCTTATAACTTAAGCTCCATACACTCACACTTTGTGTTGGTCTTTAAGCCCCAATCCTTTCCTCTGAAGGCTGGAGGGCAACACAGGACCTGGGGACAGCAAGCTTCCCCCTGCCCCTCTTTTGTTCCCATATGGCATCACATGGCACCATTGGGGCTGCGGACAACAGGGAGGTGTCAAACCCACAATCTCTGCTGTCTTCACTGGGAGTAGGACTATGGGTGTGGGAGAATGGATGGGTCATTCCTGGCAATGTGGCTGGTTGGGCCAGGTTCCCTGCTGCTGCATCCACTCGCCTCTGGTGTTCATAGTCCCTGTTTCCCACTGCTATGAAGAAGCTCCTTTTTGACTAGGTGCAGTGTTTATATAGGATTGCCCTTTCCTGCCACATATTTGTACTGGAGCAGTGCTACAATGCAGCTCTTTCTGGGCTCAGAATAACTGCTTTTTGACTAAAGCTAAAGGGGAGTGAGTAGTTACTCTTGAAAAATAATTGTGTGCACATTGTATTTTCTGCACTCCTACACATGCTTTTCTTAGCGCCCCCAGCCTGATGCTCTCATGAGGGCCGGTCTGTATCCAACAATGGATTCTATATCTCAGAATATACAGTATTTGTTTTGGAACAGTATACCAATGCTTCTGATTCTGAATTTGAGACACCTACAGTTGGCCTCTTGCTCCAACATCCTGAAAGATGGTGATATCCATGCTGTCTGTATTATATGAACATTTGATTATAGAGGAATCCAGCTCAAGTATTACCCAACCACTGCCACAGCCCCAAAATTACAGTATGTGGCCAGCATTGAGGTAGGAAGCAACAATGTGGCTCCTACCTCCCTAATGTCCCCAGTCCCAGTATTCTGGCCAGTCTAAGCCCAAACGTCGTTATGGGCTGTCCCTGCCTCCCGACCTCATCTTTTCTGTTGTCCCTAGCTCCAGTGATGTCATGTGGGAACTGCTGTCCCCAGCTTCAGTGTTGCCTCTAAATTGCAGAAGAAGAGAATTAGGTCTGAAAAAAGGCAAAGTGTGAGTGCATGGAGCCTAAGTTGTAAGTGAGCACAAAATGTGAGACTGTACAACATTTTTACTGCTTACATGGCATGCAAGTTAAGACAGAAGCCTTCCTTATAACTTCCATACTTCCATACATAAGTGAATTGGTAAGAGTCTTAACTCCCCCTTTAAACCAAGATTTGTTGGTCTAAGAATTTCCCTATTTTTTAAAAATGTAAATGCACTAAATTATCCTGCTGCCACAGTATGAACCTGAGCCATAGATGCCCCCTCCTCCCACTCCTCCTCCCCACACCTGCTCAGTCCCACACAGATGCCTCCACTGCTGCTTCTCTTTCCCATCTGCCACACTCACCCACATGATATTTTTTCACTTAGCGCACAATTAAATTGTGGAACTTACTGCCAGAGAAAGTGGTCACAGCGGGTAGTGTAGCTAGTTTTAAAAAAAGGATTGGATAGGTTCTTGGAAGACAGGTCCATTATTGGCTATTAGCCAAGTAGGTTTTGGGGACGTAACCTCTTACTTTTGGGGGCTGGAACAACAGGGAATGGATTTCCCATTGTGACCTGTCGGGTACTTCTCCCAAGACAAAGAGATTGTCCACTGTCGGAGACAGGATCCTGGGCTTGATGGACTGTTGTTCTGACCCAGTATGACACTACTTATGTTCCTATGGTCTTCACCCCTACACCTCCCACTCCCAGCCCCACCAGCCCAGTACTGATGCCCTCCCCAGCTGGACCCACACAGATGCCCCTACCGCTCCTACTCCTAGCCTCACTTGCCTGGATCAGCATAGATGCACCCACCTCTCCTATTCCCCCCCCCGCAACCTAACTTACCGTTCCCTTGCCTGGCCCTGTATATATGCCCCCTCTCTCATCCACCTCTTCCTGCATAGATCCTCCCACCCCTCGCTGCCCATTCTTAGCCCCTCTAACTGCCCAGACCCACACAGATTCCCCCACCCCTGCTTCTTGTTCCCAGACCCCACACTTGCCCACCTGGCACAGATACACCCCACCTCCCATTCAAAGTCCCACCCCTTCATCTCCCCACATATGCCCCACCCCTTCTGTTCCCACCTGTGCCTGCATTCACTGGTGGCAAGTCTTTCCCCACCTGCTCGCATTGCCCTACTCACCCTGTGCATCCCCCTTTCCCTGGATCTCCAATTTCCACCTCTTGGGTGCTCCTGCATCCTGCGCTATGTCTGGAACATCTGGTCAGAGTGGTGGCCAGGAGTGGTTTTCACCAACTCCATCGGCTGTGGCCCTCCTTTCTAATACAGACCTGGCCACAGTCATCTGTGCCTTCATTACCTTGAGACTACAGCAATGCACTCTATGTAGGGGCTGCCCTTGAAGACTGTTTGGGGGATGCAGCTGATGCAGAATGTGGTGGCCCAGCTTCCTACTGGAGGGGGTCACTGGGAGCACATTATACCAGCATTCCAGAGTCTGAACTGGCTTTCAGTAGCATTGCAATAGAGGATACAATTGAAGGTGCTGGTTTTGATGTATAAAGCCCTAAACATAAACAGCCTGGGCTCTATATATCTAAAGGGCCACTATGGGTACTTTCAGACATGACGCTAATCACCCTTTAACCACCCTTGGTGGTTATTTATTCATGTTGCAGGGCTGCATAGGGCACCAATACAGCCCAGCAACATGCATAAATAACCACCAAGGGTGGTTAAAGGGTGGTTAGCGTCATGTCTGAAAGTACCCCTTGTCTCTTACGTTTCTTGTGGCCTCTAAGGTTAGCTGAGAGTGCCTTCTTGCAGACATTCTATCATTGCAATACATATATACAGTAAGGGCTCAAAGAGAGGTGTTCTTGGTAGATGCTGTACAGCTTTGGAACTCCCTTCCCCTGGAGGGTCACCAAAGATCTAGCCTGAACATCTTCTGGAAGCAATGTAAGACATATTTATTTGGCCAGGCATTTAACAGGGAGGATTAGGATTTGGGGGTATTTTATGGGTATTTTAATATGTGGTTTTATGTGTTTCATCTCTGTATTTTATATTTATGTTTTACTGATGTTAGATGAGCTTTTTGTGGAACAAAAATCTAACTAACTAACAAAATCCAACTAACTAACTTAATTAATTAAATAAAATTATATAAATGTTTTATTATGTGTATGTTTTCTATGTGTTCTAGTTTGTCCCAGACTAAAGTATAGTGTGATGCTTAGGGTGAGGCTTGCAGTATGTACATCAGATGGGACAGAAATCACAAATGCAAAATGATACATAGTTCAGTGGGTTCATCCACACGAGATGCGTAGGGGCCAGCTACCATGCTTTGGGCAGCCTTAACCCACCCTGGGCAGCCAGACCATGCCATGCAGTGCATTGTGTGGCTGGTGGTTGCCAGATGTTCCCCACCCCCCCATCGCATGGTGGGGTGAGCAGCTGACTACTATGCGATGCGTCCTCAGAAAAAGGTCAAGAACGCACTGCATAGCAACCTTACCTCAAATGGGGTAAAGCTGCCCAAGGCATGGCAGTCTGTGTGCTGGGGCCCCTTGTACTCCACCGTGTGGTGAGTTCTGCAGTGGGACTCTGAGCAGTGGTGCTGTTGCCCGTCATTCACTGCCAAGTCATGGCCAGGGGTGGATTTTGGTGAAGCTGTGGGAGGAAGGCGGGCCAGGGCCAGGCACTCGCTTGTGTGGCTGGTGCCTCAGCCCACACCAGCCATCACAGGAGCTTCATAAGTGGCCTGGCTGATCGGCTGCCCCACGGGGGGAGGAGGGGCAACAGTCTGCCCAGCTCCCTGTGCTGACCCTGCAGTGTGGCAGCTGCACTTGCCTGCCTCAGGGCTGCACCAGAATTGGACTTTCCACAGCTCATGTGGCTGCACCAAGAGATGTTCAGCATCTTTAATTAAGAATTTAAAGAGGTCTTCCTATGAGACAGTCATTGAAGGTCTGAGATCAGAATTCAGATCACCCAAATGGATATGCATTTATTATATGCAGCTCTAGTAATTTTGTGTATAAATGACCTGCCAGACGATTAGCACACACGTTTGTGTTTCTGTGAATAAGTGCATGCAAAATTGACATAAACTAAGCATACAGTTTGGCCCTTTAATACCAGACAGGAAAGTGAAAGTTATAACTAGGGATGGGACCCGGAAACCAATGTTGGTTTCTTTTTAGTTTCAGTTCTCGTTTGGTTTTTTTTGCATTGAATTGTTTTGGGGGGGTTTTGCATTGGGGGGGTAAAAAAAATCGGTGCAAAAAAACTTTTAAAACTGAAACTGGGTGAAAACAGACATGACGCTATATTTATGCATGTTGCAGGGCTGTATTGGTGGCCTATGCAGCCCTGAAACTTGCATAAATGACTACCAAGGGTGGTTAAAGGGTGGTTAGCGTCATGCCTGTTTTCACCCACTGAAACAAGAACTGAAATTTTGGATAGAACCAAAATAGCCATTTTCAGGTCGTTTTGGTTCTATCTGGAACTGAAATACCCATCCCTAGTTATAACTTTGGAAATGCGATTGATTTATTTAGTATTTAAATTAAAATAACAAGCAAATAGCCCCTGACTGAAGTCCCTACATTTCACTCCCTCTCCCATAACATTTGAGTTTCTCTTCTGTAAATTTTCTCTATAGTAACTTTGCATTAAACAATACGCACAGCTCTGTGAGCGTGCAACTTTTTTGACATGATCCCTGTCCCCCATAATAATTGGGTCTGGGGATCCACACACTGATGCACATTGATCCTGCACAGAAATGTGAGGTGAGGGAAGCAGATCTCCTGCCAATGAACTGGTGGACTATAACAACCAAAGCTAGGATTCAGCATCAGTAAAAGTCATGGAGGACCAATTGGGCCCTCCATGGGAGACAAATTCCAAGAGTCTTAAAGATTCATGTGATTAGTGCTCATAGTTTTTCCTTCTGGGGTCAATGTTCGAAATAGGGTTAGTATGTTTAAAAGGTGGCATGATTGTCACTTTTACACAGGAATAACAGTTGGGGGAGGTAATATCTGTGTGTGTATGTCTGTATATATCCCCTCTGCATTTGCAACTTGCTTTGCGTAGCTGGTCAGAGGTGCCCAGGCATCTCCAGTTGCTGTGACTGGCAGTATTTAACCTTGTGGTCTCCTTGAGCTGCTTCTGGCTGTGTATTGTCTCTCCAGCCAGCCAGCCAGGATGGTCTTGTCTGATTAGAAGAAAAGGTGTTCAACACAGTTGAATTACTTTTTGTCTGAGACTGGCTTTTGTCAATGGTAAATTTGCACGTTTGGACTGCCCCTATTCATCTGTCTTCCATCCTCGATCTCTGCCCCCTGCTATTGTTTGGGTTAGGTGGCACAGCTATTACAATTTGGTAGACAAAGCATTGAATCCAGCTGCACTTGAACTCATTAGCCTTGGGGCTGTTGGTAAGAGCCATAATCTGAGTTATGTCTTTGGTTTTTCCAGGTCCCTGAAAATGAGCAGCAATGCATTTTTCTGAATAGATGGATGGGAGACCTTTAAGAAGAAACAGTGGTTTGGCAGCATCAAGTGGTAGTGGTGATTCAGTAGAAGGGACTGTGTCAAGTCAGCCCTTTGCCTGTAACTAGCAGTATGGTGGAGTTGATGTACTGCTACAACTGTCATGTTTTGAAAGGGAGAAAAACAGAAGACAGGATTAGCTGAGGTAATGCAATGCTCACTGGACTCTGTAGATAGTGGTAGCAGCAATGGAAAAAATTTGACATCAGCAAGTCCGTTTTTATTTATTTAAAAAAAACATATTGTCCCATCACTAACACTTACAATTGGATAATATATTATGTACATCCTCTCCTAAAATCATGTGTATAGACTTAGAAAAACATAGATTTGGGACGAGAGGGGGAATTCACAGGAGGTTGCTTTAAAGTGTGAAACTTCATGTAATGTGAACGGAAAGTGTCAGAATTGTCAAAAAGTCAAGAGCCTGCAGGTCCTGACCTTGAAGGTCATGATGAAAATCTCCCTGTTGCCATAAGCAGCTCAGCATGGCAGTTCTGGCACTGGACTCCTGCTCCCTCTTCTAGCAGGAACCGCCAGTGGCTACTGTAGCATAAGTTACCTGAGCGGTGACAGAAGTGGCTTCAGAACTGGGAGCCAAAGCTCTGGGATTGTTAATTCATGGGTAAGAGGGAGCAGAGCTGCCACCACTGCTTGGTTCCCGCCCCTTCCCTCTGCTGGGAACTCCAGTAACTGCTGTAAATGCACACGGCTGAGGAGCAGGAGACTGGGATTTGTCTCCTATTCTGCTCACTCTCTTCCCCCTGTTGAGGAGTTCTATGAGTCTCAGAATTCACCTCCCCCTTTCTTCCACCAGCAATTTCATGGACTGGAGGAGATTTCATGATTTTTTCTATGCAGTCCCTGAAATAATTACATGGGACCATATTCATGTGTATTGTTGCTACTCCATTCCAAGGTGGCTGTTTTTCAAGGGATGAGGTGATGTCTGTGTGCATGATAGTTTATAAAGCACATTCCTTGAGACAGGAGACATAAATATGAGACTACTGCTGGAAGACAAAGAAGACAGCATGAAATAAAGGCATGCCTGTGCACTTGGGAACTGGGAGTTCTAATTCTGATTTTAGCACTGATTTGCCTGTTAGTCTTGGGTATCTTATGTAGAATCCCATTTTCAAATATGGTCCCTGAGTATCAGTTTTTGGATGGCTAAATGCTGAGATAGGCTAGGAACAGCACTACTGAGGCACAATGAAGTGGTGTAATAAACCAGAGGAAGGAAAGGATTGTGATGAGGGAAATAGCAATAGAAACATGGCTACCTGGAGTGGTTTTGCATACTCCAGTTGCAAGTTTGAGTCTTTTTTTGAAAGGTGATTTGTCAGAGCTGCAGTAAACGATCCCTCCTATAAAAAGAGCAAGTTAAAAGTAAGCCACTGTATACAGCTGGCTGTGTGTCTGTCACCCATACTGTCACAGCTGGACTGTTGTCATTGTCGCTTTCTCAGGATGGGTATGTTAGGGTGCTACTGTGAACCAGCTGAGGATGGCGGCAGGTGCTCTAATGCTCCTGGGAAGGTAAAACCATGATTTGGCAGTTTCTCATCCCCTGCCCTTTTGGATTCTGTTGTAGAGTTAGCTTTCAGTTGAATAACACACAGCAGAAGTTTCTTCAAAACAGAACTTTACTAAGAACTCAGAAGACATGCTTCCATACTGTACAGACTGCATGGGACAAGATGGAGGACAGAGAGAAGAAGAAGAGGAGACAAGGGGGGAAAAAAAACCTGTTTCATCCCCTGACCCTCCCCCTACTGGACAAGCCCCATATTAAGCTTGCAGGGCTTGCAATGGGCTTTTACTTGTGACTGTTGCACAATCCAACACCCCTTCTCAACAGTCACTAGTCAAACCCACTAGGTTCATTCTTCTTAATAGCTTGCGATGGCGTTCCCCTGCTAGTGGCTTCGTGAACACATCCGCTGTCATATCCTCTGTAGGACAGTATTGCAGATCTATGAGTCCTTGTTCCTGTGAGTCTTTCAGGAAATGGTATTTTACATCAATGTGCTTGGTTCTGGGGTTGATTCTTTCTGTTTGCGCCAGCGCTATACATCCTTGGTTGTCTTCCAGGATCGGCGTGGGTCTGTCCAATTTTTGCCCCAGATCATTCAGAAGCTGTCGCAACCAGATAACTTCTTGGCTGGCGTGTGCCGCTGCCACGTACTCTGCCTCCGTCGAGGAAAGTGTCACAGAGGCTTGTTTCCTACTGCACCAGCTGATGGGTCCTCCACCAAGCAAAAATAGGTACCCACTGATAGATTTTCGGTCCGAATGGTCTCCAGCCCAATCTGCGTCCACGTACCCTATCAGGTCTGACACGGAAGTTGCTGGGAGCCGTAGCTTGAGGTGCACAGTCCCTTTCAGGTACCGTAAGACCCTCTTCACTGCGTTCCAATCCCTTTGGGTTGGGGCTGAGACTTGTCTACACAGTATACCTATTGCCACCGCAATGTCAGGCCTTGTGATTGTGGCAATGTACAAGAGCTTTCCTATCGCCTTTCTGTATTGCTTATTGTCTGGCAGCAATAAGCTCGGTTCTTTGATCTCCTTTGGGTAGCTGGTTTCCATAGGGGTATTTGCTGCCTTCGCACCCCCCATGCCGAAACTTTCTATCATCTCTTCTATTGCCTGTCTTTGGTTGAGAAGATAGCTTCCGTCGTCTTCTCTTTCAATTTGTATTCCAAGGTTGTGCGTTATGTTACCCAGGCCCTTCGTTTCAAAGTCCTGATTTACAGCTCTCATTGTTCCGCACTCATCCCCTTCTTGCTCAAAGCGTACGATAAGGTCATCAAGATAAATTAATACAAAGATCCACCTGCCCTTTAGTCTCTTTGTGTATAAGCAGGGATCTGCTTTGCTCCTGGTAAAATTTTTCCTCACGAGCACCTTATTTATTTTAGTGTTTCATGCTCTGGTGGCCTGCTTAAGCCCATATATGCTTTTGTGCAGTTTGCATACAAGATCCGGCCTTTCAGCGTCTGCAAACCACGGTGGTTGGTCCATGTAAATATCTTCCTTCAACTCACCATTTAGGAATGCTGTTTTCACGTCCATATGCTTGACTTGCATTTCTCTTCCAGCAGCTATACTTAACAATGTTCTCATTGTAGTGTGCTTAACTACAGGTGCAAATGTTTCATCGTAGTCTTCTCCATACTTCTGGGAGTATCCTTTCGTAACAAGTTGGGCTTTCTACCGTTCAATATTTCCCTGCGCATTGTACTTTATTTTAAATGTCCATTTACAGCCTATAGTCTTTCTCCCTGCGGGCAGTGGAGTAAGTGTCCACGTCGCGTTGTCCTGCAAGTGTCCACGTCGCGTTCCCCCTCTGACATCTGCAAGATGTCCTCCCAGGATGCTGGCTCTGACAATTTACTGATGCTTACTTTGTAGAACAGATGAGTGGGGGGAATGCCTTTGTAAGACCTCGACAACTGCCTTGGCTCAGCATCAGCAGCCGGCTGTGTTTGTTCCTGCACTTCTGTTACCTTTGTGCCGATTTCGACTATTCGTTCAGAGGATTGCTCCCTTTCAGTGGTTTCGTCCATGGTTGATGGTTCTCCTTCGCCTGGACCTTGGAGAGTCATCACACTGTCGCTTGAGTTTTCCACAAAGGTCACACTGTTACTAATGGTTATGATGTCTGTGCGTGGATCCAGGATCCTGTAGCCTTTGGAATGCTCACTGTATCGTACGAGGATGCCTTCCACTGCTCTGTTTTGCAGCTTGGTACGTTTCTCCTGTGGGATATATACGTAAGTCTTACTTCCAAATACTCTGATGTGGCCCACACTAGGTTTTTTACCATGCCACAGTTCATATGGAATTTTCCCCACTGTTCTAGAAAGAGCAGATTTTGTAGATAGGTAACAGCAACTGCTGCTTCGCCCCAGTATCTTTCTGGTAGTCCAGAGTCTGTTAACATGCATCTAGCCATTTCGATTAGCGTTCTTTTTTTTCCCTTTCAGCTGTTCCGTTCTACTCGGGTGTATATGGCACTGTCTTTTGGTGCTCAATTCCATGGAGTCTCAGGAAGTCCTCTACTTCCTTTCCTGTGAACTCACCTCCATTGTCATTCCGCAGTGTCTTTGGTCTGCACTGGAACTTGTTGCTCATCATGGTCACATAGTCCTGAAGTTTGTCGAATACTTCATCTTTACTCTTTATGACATACGTAATTGTGTACCTTGAATAGTCGTCAATGAAGGTTACCATATACTGGTTGCCTACTGGTGTGGGAACCTTCATTGGGCCACAAACGTCGCTGTGTACAAGATCAAGTGGTTTCATGGCTCTATTCTGACTCTTCTTAGGAAGCGTAGCCCTTGTGGCTTTGATGCAAAAGTCACATTTTATGATTATGGGACATGTTGATACGTTAAGGTCTTTGGTCAACTGCTGTCTGTGCATTTCCTTGATGCTGTCTGGGTGTCTATGTCCCATGCGTCTATGCCACAGGTGGATGCAGTCATCATGTGGTTTGTGCGCAGTGAGCTTCGCCTGTTCTTTCACTGTGCTCAGACGGTACAGGTGCTCATCTGCAGTGGCTCTGGCCATTACTTTTGTCCCACTTTGAATTGTGCATTCATCTCCCTGGAAATGGATGGTGTTCCCCCTCGCTGCCAGGCGCCTCACGGACAGGAGTCCCCCTCCTAAGTTGGGCACATAGAGCACATCTTTCATGGGTATGGTCAGTGTGCCTCCCTGTGATTGGTTGCAGTACAGGGATCCTTGTCCAATTCCTTCCGTGTTGATGCTTCTCCCATCTGCAAGGTAGATCCTTTCTTTACTGCTCAGATCCAGCCCTTTATCGCTAGTCATGTGGCTCTTTGCCCCGGAGTCTACACACCAATTTTACGATGAGATGTCTTGCGTTGCTCTGAAGCACCCACTCCATTGTTGAGCGACTGTGTTGCTGTTTGTGACTTTAACCCTCTGCTTAGGTGTTCGTGGACACAGTTTCTGCTGTTCTGCTTCCATATATAGCAGTCTTTCTTTAAATGTCCCTCCTTTTTGCATCTGAAGTATACTCTGGTTTCCCTCTTAGGAGCTTTGTCTGAGGTTTTCAGTGTAGTCTTATTACCCTGCTTTAGATCATTCTGCAGGTTCTCCTTTCTGCGCTGGAATTCATCCGCAAGTCTACCTTTAACAAATTCCAGCTTCAGTTCAACCTCTGGCCTTGTCTCCATGACATTGATGAGGGCACTGTAAGATTCAGGCAGGATGCAGAGGAGTAGGGTTACCACATGGCTGTCCTTTATATCTTCTCCAATGCCTTGCAGCTGCGCCACTACTTCCAACATGGCATTTATATGATCCTGCATTTCACTTTCTTTGCCAAGCCCCATTTTGTATAGTTTCCTCAGTAGAAACAGTTTGCTATTCAGGCTAGTTCTCTCATGCAAGTTTTGCAATGCAATCCACATGCCTCTTGCTGTGGTCTCACTTCTTACATGGATTAGCTGGTCATCTTCTACCAATAAACTTATTGTAGCCTTTGCTAACCTGCCCTTTTTATCCCATTCCTTGTGATTTGCTGCTGGTCTCTTCGTGGTAATCACCTCCCATAGATCATCTTTAGACAGCAGCATTTCCACTTTAAACTTCCACAATTGGTAGTTTACATTGTTCAGCTTTCCTACTGAAAGTCTGAGGTCTGAGCTGCTTGCCATACTTGCTTTCCCCTTCTGGGATTTAGGCCTTCTTACTCACAGTCAGTCAGTAGGCCTCTCTGTCTGGGAGTTTTCTTTCACAGTCTGCACTCCTTCTGGACTGCTTCTAGTCCTCAAAATTACCTTGAAGATGGTCCTGGGCCCAAAACTTGTTGTAGGGTTAGCTTTCTGTTGAATAACACACAGTAGAAGTTTCTTCAAAACAGAACTTTACTAAGAACTCAGAAGACATGTTTTCATACTGCACGCATGGGACAAGATGGAGGACAGAGAGAGGAGAAGAGAGGAGACAAGCAGGGGAAAAAACTGTTTCATCCCCCTGACCCTCCCCCTACTGGACAAGCCCCATATTAAGCTTGTGGGGCTTGCAATGGGCTTTTACTTGTGACTGTGGCACATTTCAACAGATTTCACATGTTTTCTCCATCAACTTGAAGTGGTTAACAGAGAAATTTGCTCTCTAGTTGACTGTTGCTCCCCTTCCCTTATTCTCTCCTCTGAGCTGCTAGTACAGCTGGGGTGGCCTTGGTCACTCCTCTTCCCTCAATGTTTTTTGTTTTCTGTGGATAATCATCCCCTTTCAACTATTTAAAGGAAAAAACAAGTCTGAGGGAGAATTATTGCCCCAGTTCATGGAAGCTCATATACTCTCATTGCAATTTCTGCGAGGGTTCAGACATGGCATTCTCTGATAGGCAGACAAAGGGGAAGGCCTATGTGATGTGACCTTCAAAATGGCTGACCGCAGCTGGTGTTATAAATTTTGTCCTCTCCTGACAGCTCCCTCCTTGTTCTTGCTTAACTTATCGAAGTTTAAGAGGCGAAAGTCAAGGCTGCTCCTTGCTGTGAGAATCTCTAGAGAGTGGCGCTGAGGCGGAACCGCCAAGCCTGAGCTGGGAGGAAAATGGAGTGAGGAGAATGAGCCGCAGCACGCAAAGCAGACACCGCCACTGCCGTTTGTCTCGCTGTCTCTCTCTGTAAAGTAAATAAAGGAAAAAAACAAGGACAATCATTTTATGAAAGGGAGAGACAAAGGGGGCGGAGGGGAGAGAGCAGACAGAGAATGAGGAGGGCTGGTGGATGGGGAAAGAGCAAAAAAGAGGGAGAAAGGGTACTAGAAAGGGATGAACAACAGATAAAGGGGGGAAAGGAGAAGGAAGGTGAATGAGTCTCTCTCTGCAAGTCCAGGAGCATGGTGGGTTTGGTGTATTTTCTTAGGGTCTTTGGGAAGAACTTTGCCCAGCCCTTTGCCACAGGTACAGGTCTTGTTTCCATTTGTAGCACTGAAAAAGGAACTCTACTCCCTTGGCAGCTGTTTTGCTATCTCAGAGACTCTCCCTTCCTCAAAAGCCCCCATTCTGACCTTGGCTTTTCTGAAATAGTACTTTATTAGCAGGCTAGCAGCATTTCTGGATCTCTGCCTCACATGTTCATCATTTCTACATGCTTGAAAGGGGTAGAGGCAGGGCATGGAATTTCAGATCGAACTCTGGGAGCCAAAAAAATAAAATAAAAAAATTTCAGTCGCCAGACTTTATCCTGATATTAAACTGTTCTTGCCCCAGTACAGCCCTGAACCAGTTGCCAGCCTCTGTTTTCTGGGTGCCAATGGCCCTCAAGTGCCTGCAAATATCATGTCCTGGGTGGAGGTTGCAGTGAATTTAGCACTAGTTAAAACTTGGATGGACAGCTCTAGGTGTTGATACCCTCCTTTCATCCATGACATGGCTGGAGCCTAGCAGACGTACTAGTGCAATGCTGGTAGCATTGTGCCCCTGTACTAGCCCGAATGCCCTTTACAAGATGCTTGGGAGTTCAGTCTTCAAGCTGCGCTCACTTCTTTGCTTCTTGCATCCATTCAGTGGTGTGGACAGTTGCTCCATACAAAACAAACCATTTCCTTCTCTTGCGTCTATGTAGCTCCAAACAAACCAGTCATACCCATCCAGTAACAGAATAAGGCAGGATCAAAATGGATCAACTAAGAACACCACTAGCGAATACAGCTTTTTTTACTTGTTCTCTTCCTTCACCCTGGAAATACTCAAGTGGCAATGAAACTCTTGCTTGCCTCATCAGACCCATATCAACCCTGCTGTTCATCCTTGAGGGGACCGTTGGCTGTGTTCTGATTCCAGTCTCTCTAGTGCTGCTGATAATTTGAGAAACGGTCCTGCTGGCCTTTTTCAGATATCCGGTGAAACTTGCATTGCAAGCAGTTGTAAAATTCCTGGTTTGGCTTGTAAACCAATCAAATAAGAAATGAAGTAGTAAATCCAAAGAGCCATAGTGTCACTTCAACAGATTTGCTTGTCTCAATACTACTGTACTTTAAAACCTAAAGAGAAAGCAGTATGTTGTGCAGCATGTATGTTGGAGAGAAGGGATGGTCTTGTAGATAAGCCACAGATGAGGGCATCAGGATTCCCAGAGACTGTCCCTTGCTTTGGCACAGACTTACTTCATGACGTTAGGCCAGTGATTTTGGGTACCAAATCTAGCTCTGATTTTCAGAGATCCTGAACACCTTCAGTTTCCATCGACTTCACTTGATTTGCAGGTGCTCAGCACTTCTGAAAATCAGGCAATAGGTATCCCAGATTACACACCCAAAATATGAACCATCCCATTTGGCTTCTACTTTTGAAAATATTACCCCAACTAGTCTGTGCTTAATTTTGATCTCTGTACAAAAAGAGTGGGATACGGATACTTACATACCTCACAAGGGTTGTGAGGCTACATGAACTGTTTTAAAGTACTTTAAGAGCTTCTAGTGGAAGGTGCTAAAGGAGAAGAACAGGGTAGTTGTTAGGGGCAATATGCACTGCAGCACATGAGGGATCTGGGCACCAGTGGATGGCAGAGGAAGTTATTTAACATCTTTGGGACAGGAGAGAGATTCAGACAACCAGCAAGGGCTTTGGTTTCTAATTTGGACAGATGTCTGTGCAAAGGCAATGGAATCAGGTGAAGAATAAGACATTTAAAAAAATCAGAAGGATTTCCATATGAATTAGCACTGAT
Organism: Sphenodon punctatus; assembly: GCA_003113815.1. Taxonomy (NCBI): domain Eukaryota; kingdom Metazoa; phylum Chordata; class Lepidosauria; order Sphenodontia; family Sphenodontidae; genus Sphenodon; species Sphenodon punctatus. The sequence goes on along the minus strand of QEPC01001665.1, from coordinate 2,352,403 downwards.
TGGAGGTGCTTTGTTCAAAACCATGGGAATGAAAGTCCTTTGCCTCCCAACAGGATAAGTATGGTGTGGATGAGCTTCCCACACTAGCAGGCTTCACCCCAAACTATGGGGAAAGGTGGGGGGAGGGGGGAGGGAGTTTAGTGTCTGTGGCTTATTTTGTTCTTTCCCTTTCTAAGACTTGCACCTGCAGTGCATCAGTTTTGGTGATAACTGTCTTCAGATGGACAATTATCTGCTGGCAATTCAGATTGCTAACCTCATTTCTCATTGTATGGGGCTACACTGAATTTTCCAAGCCTCTAACGCTGATAGAAATTGGCATGAAGATAGGGTGTACACATTGAGCATAACACATACAAATACCAGACATAACAGAAAACTCCAGAAAAATCCATCCTGTGTTTCCTGTTTACATGTTGGTGGCTAGTTCCACTTTGAACACTATTAGCTAGCTGCTGGGATGGATACATAGCAGCTACCCGGTGGTGGGTGGAGGGTAGAGCTGAGACAAGAGCAAGTGTTCCTGTTCCGGAGGGAAATACCAACCTTTCAGGCGTGCTTGTCAGTGTCAGTTGGTACTTAATCAGTGCCTGGTGATTCTGCACGTCTGCCATTTTTTCATCATTTTTCATCATTTTCTGGGACCGTTTCATCTCTTCCTGGGACTTATTGTCAATTTCTGAGACTTCTTGTCACTTTCTGAGACTTTTTTGTCACTTGCCAGGAATTTTATGACATGTTTACGGCTGTTTTACAGCACTTTTATGACAATTCCCAGCACTTCCTGGTGCTTAGCCGGCAAGCTTTCATCTCCATAGCCTGTGAGGGTTCACATTCACACGGGGCACACACAGGGCTTGGGACTGGCCTGTGGCAGTCCCGTTCAGCATACGAAAAATAACAGAAAATGGTGAAAACAGCGGGAAAGCTAATAAGTTTCCGTGTCACGTGAGTGCTGCTTCCAGTGGAAGCATTTTTTTGTTTCAGGTCTAGTGGGGTGTCAGGATTTACCTGCAGCTGAGCCTGGAAGTAGGGCTGAGATGAGAGCAAGTGTTCCTGTTCTGCAGGAAAATACCCACTTTTTGGAAGTGCTTGTGAGTGTTTGTTGGTACGTCATCAGTCCGGTAATTCTATGCTTCTGCCATTGTTGATATTGGCGCCTGTGCTTTTTTCATAATTTTCTGTCAATTTCATCACTTTCCAGCATTTTCCATCCTTTTTTTGTCATTTTTCTGGAACTTTTATGACAGTTTTACAGCACATTTATGGCACTTTTATGGCAATTTACAGCATTTCCCCAGCACTTAGCCAGCACCTTTGTGTCTCCACAGCATCCAGGGGTGCACGTGGAGTGCATCTGGGGTTTGGGAACAGTCCTGTAGCAGCTCTGTTCAACTTGCAAAAAATAACAACAAACGGTTAAAACAGTGGAAAAGCTGGTAAATTTCCACATCGCACAAATGAAGGTGAATTACCTTGTGACAGGGAGCAGAATGAAGGGTCTGCTGCCTTTTTAAGAGTGTCGTGGGCGCTACCCTCAGGACTGGACAGACTGGAATGCACCAGACAACTGTATGGGACAGCTGATGAAGAACTTGGCAAGGCCAGCCCTGGAATAGTAGGAAAAACCCAGTAGAGGGACAATAATAATCATGGCAGGGTACTGGCCCTTTAAAAGCTGGAAGACTGAAGGGCTAGCCACTCCCAAATCCTGGATATAAGAACTTATTTATTTATTTATTTGCATTTCTTTGCCGCCCCCTCGTGCCCATGGCATCTCGAGGCGGCTTACAACATAAAAGCAACAATAGATAGAATAACAATAAAACAATAAAACACAGAAATTTAAAACATCTAAAAATGCACCTAAAAACAACCCCCCCCCCAAAGCCTTTATCCCAACCCCCCCCTCCCCTCCTCCAAAGGCCTGGGAGAACAGCCAGGTTTTACAGGCCCGACGGAAGGCCATTAGACTTGGGGCCAGACGGGCAGCCTTAGCCACCATCTCCACCTGCTGATCTAGGCGGAGATCTGAATCCAGCAATACTCCCAGACTCTGAACCTGCTGGTCACTTCAGGAAGTGCTGGTGTCACTTCCTGAAACTCACTCCAAGAAGATGGACCACACAGGGCCTCCATCCCCTCATGCTCCACCTCTTCTGCTCCTAATCCAATGTCGAAGTTGCTCTGGATCTGAGCGATCTTGTCTGCAAAGTAGATGACAAACTCCTCACAGCGGGCCTCGGACAAGTCCCGATCCAGGCGAAGGGAGGCCGGACTGACCAGCCCCCGCACCACCTGGAACAGCTCCGCTGGACGCGACTTTTCAGATGCTATGAGGGCGGCAGAGAACTCCTTCTTTGCCGTCCTCACAGCCTCAACATAGGACCGCAAATGGGCCCTATGGAGAAGTCGGTCGGATTCAGTGCGAGTCCGACGCCAGCATCGCTCTAGTTGCCTATCTGCCTGCTTCAAACACTGTAGCCCCTCAGTAAACCAAGGGGCCCTGCAGTGACGAGACAGAGGTAGGAGACGTCTCGGAGCCACCCTGTCAATGGCCTCCCCGAGCAAGATGTTCCAAGCTTGGACGACTTCATCGTCAGAGTGGCCGTCAATAAGAAGAGGAAAGCCTGAGTAGAGTTCAGTCTGGGTCTGGCTGCAGACCAAGCAGGAGCTCTGCAGAAACCGTCTCCATGGTTCTGAAGGCATTGTGCTGGTGATAAAGCTGGAGGGATAACCAAGGATGGCCGGGATTGTTGGGGATAACCAAGAATGCCCAGGAGTGCTGGGCTGCTTGAAGAGACACAGGGACTGGAGCTGTGTAAGACTGGACCACTGACTACCAGAACTGTGAGCAAGCCAGCCAGCCAGAGGGACTGTTGCTTGGCTGAGGTGGGGCTAGATAGGGCCAGTGTTGTCAAAGAGCTGTTTTTTGGAGAGTAAACCGGTTATCTGGGATTATGCTGCGGGGGGAGAACTGTGTGGATATTACAGTGACTGTTGAACTAAGTCCCTACCTGTGAGTGATTTGGAAGCTGAATTCCCCACAATAAGTTAGGTAATCCTAAAGGGATCAGATCCTGCAAGGACTTACGCCTGGGGAACCGTGCCCTGTTACAGACCTGTTTTCAATGGAAACAGCATTTGCTGTGATTTGTCGTTTCAGGCCTGACTGGAAGCAGCGGTGACAAGTTCCCCAGAGCAGTGCTGGCACTGGAAGTGGTGGTGGAGGTGTGACTGACCCAGGGAGTGGGGGTAGAGTAGGAGCATCACTCCCAGACCCCAACTGGTGCTGGTCCCACCTCCACTGGCACTCTTAATGCTGATGATGTTTCAGGGATCTTGCACTGCTGAACAGTTCCAGGTAAGTCCTTCCACCTTAGAGCTTCCTCCCCCTTGCCTTGCCTATAGTTACTGCTACCAGGTGTAACAGTGGCTACAGGAAAGGACCTGCACCTCATTGGCCACCCACGAGATTTGCAGTTGACGAGCAAGGTGCAATTGGATAGCAAACACGTAGCAGGTTATAAAGAGACATAACTACCCAAATGAGTGAATAGCATATATCTGATCACATGTAGTTACATGTAGATCACATGTAGTTACACCTGATCACATACATTTTTACCAGTCAGCCTCACCTGATATGCTGATATAATATGTAGTGTAAATAAGATCATAGCTATCAAACTGCCAACAGAGTGGTGACCACATATCTGAAAAACTGTTTCCTTCCTTATGGTCCGTCGCAGGTTCTGCGGTCATCTGGGAGCACCCTCTTGTGGGTACCATCTGCCTGTCAGGTCCATATGGTGGGAGAGGTATTCTCGGTGGCTGTCCAAGTATTGTGGAATTCTCTTCCCTTGAGGTTCATCATAGCCCAAGCCTGAGTGTCTTCTGAATGCAATGCCAGACCTTTCTGTTTGGCCACACATTTAACAGGAAGGGACAGGGCGTTAGGAAAGAAGTAGGTAGGGTTTTTTGAATATGTATGTATGTATTTATTATTTTGATTATGATTATATTGTTTATGTTACCCTCTCTGAGTCTTTGGGGAAGGGTGGGATATAAATTTGAAAAATAAATAAATATCACCCTTGTTTGTATTTGAACCAGCAACCTGGCATTGAAATCCTCTGCAGCCCATTATTAATCCTCTGAAATTTCATCTTTCCTCCACATATACCTCAAAATGTGTTATAGAATTAAGAATACAGTGACCAAATCCTGTAGCAGAGTTAGCAAGTTAAATAATAGATTATAAGTAATACAGTCATAGAATGTTACAGTAGCTAGAGCACCAGCCAGTAAAAGGCATTACAGAGAGCAGGAGAAGAAAGGAGGCTTATGAGTGAAAAATATCCTTCCTTCCAATGAAAGAGAGAATTATAAAGTGAGATCAATTAGCTGGTATTTTCTTTTCTTTCCCTTTTGTTTTTCTGGTGCCTCAGCCGCAGGTTAAACTGTCTGAGAGGACCGGAGAGCAGGAAGGTACAGGCTGTGCTTCTCTGCCAGTTATCTGCTAAGCTTCTTAATGCATTTATTCCTTTCCTCTGTGCTGCTAATGGATTCATTATTTGGACAGGGAGATAGGTGCCCCAGACGTTCCCCCAGCCAGTTATTTCATTTTCCTCTGGTGGGTCCAAAAGCTGGCTGCGGGAGTGTCTGGGGCTGTATAGGAGAGCTAAGCTGGGGTGGGAGGTGTGGTGCAGAAGGCGAGAGAGGCAGACATGGTCCAGCGGACACACCAATTAGATTTTTTTCCCCTGCAAAAAAGAATGCTGAATTCTGATAGCCGACCTGTATTCTTTCTTGCAGAGAATGAAAATTTTTTCATGGCTTGCTTTTCAAATAAGAGTGTATGTGTGTGAAATTAATTAATGTCAGTAAATGAAGCATATGGAAGCTTGTCCTGACGTTATAATGGTTGTGAATTAGTGCAGAAGAAATGGTAGAGAAGTGAACTGCAAGATACCATCTTTTGGATTGGGGCTAATCCTGTATTAGTCTGCATTAACCTCTCCCTTGCCATCTTCTGGATTTGCTTTCTCCATTCTTGCCCCCGTTCCTCCCCCCACCAGAGATACAGAAGATTGGCACTGAAGCCATCTCACAACCCAGATCATCTCCAGCAGCTGATGTAAGGTGGGAGGTGGTTGAAAGGTGGTTGAAGGTGGGCCCACAAAGCCACATAGTCCACAGGACCAAAGGTACCTGAGCAACGTGAAAAAAATCAGCATGGGATTTCATCCAGCACTATAAAATCAGCCAAAGAGAACAAAGTCCTCTATGTCCAATAGCAATGCTGAAAACTAACTTTCCCTTGCTTTGGCACAACCTTCTCAGTACTCTCCATAGGGGAATATTCGATAAACAGGATGCAAAATTTTTAGGCGCCTGGGAGCCGTTGGCGCCCAGAAAACTGAGGTTGGCAACTGGCTCAAGGGTGTAGTGGGGCAAGAACAGTTTAATATCAGGATAAAGTCTGGTGACTGAATTTTTTGGGGGGCTCCCAGAGTTCGATCTGAAATTTCATGGCCTGTGTTAAACACTGAATAATAATAAAAAAGGCCTAGTTTTGCTGGCTTTGAAATCAATGGCACAATTTCCACTTACTACAATGGTGCAGGTTTGCAAACTGGATAAAAGGCAAGGAAATTACATAGTCGGTTCCCAAGAGCCACCTAGCAGCTACTATGTACTTGCGAGCCCTGTTGATTCCGATGTGGAGTGTAGGTGTGCAGCACCATTTAGGATTTAGCCCACTGCACAACCTACTTTGTAACCTGTTTTGCTTAAGCTGCATTTCAAACTCAGACAGACTACGGTGGCCTTGTGCTAAAGTGCTTTAGCGCTGGTGCACAGCTAAATTGGCTTAGCTCAAGTGTCTTGTCCCAATTAAGCAGAATTAACGTCCCTATTAAGCAGTGATCATTGCCATTAAGACTCAATGGCTTAAATCAGCTCCTTGTGGTATGCACCAGTTAAACATAGTTCTTTGAGGAAAGATGCCCCAGTTAAGTTACAACCTGAGTCTAATGCAGCAATGAACCTGAAGCAGTTTCCCACTGTGCATTCACAGGACTTCATTGTCTTGTATTTTAAACTATGGTGTCAGGAACTGTAATGATACAGCAAGGATGGTTAGTGGCAAAGAGATCGGCAGCTGTAAGACAGTGTCACAAGCTGACAATTTGGGTAGGTGTAATAGCACAACTTGAATTGCTTATTATATTTGATAACGTTTCAGAATTAAGGTCCACATTTTCATCTGACCTCAAACAAATGCATCTGCCAAAATATGAGGTCTGATCAGTTTACACATTCAAGATGTCAGTGGGGTATTAGAAAGCAGTGTGCTTGTGAACACGTTCTTCACCAGGTGTAAAAAAAAAAAAAAAAAGGTCCTGACTTAAAGTTCCATACCTTCTTTCTTTTCTTTCCCTTTCCTTAAGCTGGGATGTTAGGTCTAGTTTTCAGGCCAAAATTCCACTTTGGTTACTTGATTTCACCATCTTTAAATGCCCCCTTTTCAGCTGAATACAAGATTTTTCTTTATTCCTTTTCCCTAAGAAGCTCTGTGGCCTGATGCTGTTGAGTTGTTGGACACCTGCCACATTCCACCCCTCAATCTGGCTTCATTTCAGCAAAGGGTGAAGTTTTAGGGAATTGAAGTGCTTTAGGATCTGTTGGAATGCAAAGGATTAGGGAGACATAAACTATCATTATTCTGCTGCTGTGTCAGACTTCGTGGAGTGACAGGTCTTTACCTAATGAGGTACTAAAGGGGGCCATGGCTCATAGGATTGCATTTGGACTCTGCTGGCTACAGGACTGTGTCTATCTTATTCTCTGTAAAGCGCCAGGTACATCGCTGGCACTATATAAATGCTTATAATAATAATAATAATAATAATAATTAATAATATAATATAACTGTCAGTTGTCACCTCATCAATATCTGCAGGGTGATCCCACAACTGAACTATATCAGCTGTCTCCCTCTTTAAACAGAGACCAGGGAGAGGCAAAAGGGGCATTATCACCCTAATGTGCTTTCATTACTTTGTTCTCCTGGTTAGTTTAAGGCAAAACCAGTTGGTGTAACAGACTCCTGATCTGTCCAAAGCAGTAAATACCTAAAATGGTGGCAGGGGGAAGGGAGACCATCAAACTCACACTTCATCAATACTCTTTCCTTAGTCCCAGGGGTTCTGAATAATGCTGTTAGCAGTGAACCCCGGAACCTCTGGCACTGGGACTCTTCCATAAATAAGATGCATCTGTCTTCAGCTGATCCAAGTGAGCCAGATGCTATCTAAATATTAGACTAAGAGCTGTTTCCTTCTGAAAACAAGCCACCTGATGATCGTAGTGTCCCGCAGTGCAGCTTCTGTGCTGCCCGGCAAGGGAACCGCTGACACTTTGGCAAATGGTGTCTCCTGGGGCCACTGCCTCTGCACACATAGCTCTCTCGATCAGACAGGAGTGTGGTTATTACAGAGAGTGGCATCTCATTCTCTGACAGTAATTCATCTGATGAGTAAGTCTCTCTCCTTCACAAGCAAGAACAGGATGGTGGGAATACCTATAATTCAAACACAGCCCTTGAGAATCTCTATCCATTGTAAATGGCTTTTGTTAAAACCAGCACCTCATTCTGGTGCTTCACTTTTGTTTCAAATTCTTTTGCGTACAGAGGCCCAGTCGAACCTGCATCACCCTGTGACTAGAAAGTTGAAACCCCTTAATTCTCATCCCAGTTCTGTCACTGACTTCAGAGGAGCCTTGGTTCCCCATCTGTACAATGGGCAATAATGACACTGTCTGTCTTCACAGGGGGGTTGTGAGGGTTAGTTAATCTTGCTAGAGCACTTTGAAGAAATTGAGTGCTCAGTGCTGTGTTTTTACTGGAGAGAGCCCCATGTTTTGTTTAATCCAGTTAGTTTATTTTTTTAGGCAAGGGCATTTCAGCATGGCCAACATACAAAGTAAAATCATAGCAATCAAGCAAACATAATACAGAACACAAATAAAAAATAACTAACAACATAGTACACACATAATAGTATTAAACCTTAAAATTCATTCAGTTCATTAATTATTATTCATCATATATAGCAGATGACCTAGCCAAAATAAGTATATAGAATCGACTCCCGGGTATTCCTGCTGACACATAATTTCCAATATCAGGCTTATGATATAGCCCAATAAAGCAACAGTCGATACCTAAAAATATAATTTGGAAACCCAGCTTGTATTTTACCAATTAACAGCACTTGCAGGGCCTTTCTCTAGGAGTAGCATAAAACCCTGAACATAACATAGCCAGCATAAGTGGATACACCTATCCTGGGCAGATCTATAACCCATGAAACAAAATAACCAGATTTAGAACACAGAAGTTTTGAGATTAGTCCTGTTTAATCCAACAGAAGCAAGAGTCTCCAGGGTGCTGCAAGTCTTTAAGCAATTAGACAAACAAATAAACTACGGTTTAAAAAACCTAGTTAAGACGGATTCGCATCAAGCAAACTTTAACAAACTGGGAAATTGTATGTTAAGGCTCCTGCCTTAACTTGCACACACCTTCTAAGCAGTGAAGTTGTTGTATGGTGCTCACTTACAACTTAGGCTCCATGCACCCACGCTTTGCCTTGGGCTTTCAGCCCCAATCCTCTAACTTTGCAGGTTGGGGGCAACACTAAAGTTAGGATGACATGCTCCTCCCTGTCCAATATTACATCATTACTCTACTTCCAATGTGGAAAGAATTTCTCTTTTTTTAACTTCCAAATCTCCATTCTGTGGCACCAGATCAAGTGCTCCAAGGGTCGCAGAGAAATTGGGGCACAGAAGGAGGGGTTGAAGGGGTGCGCTCAGCAAGAGGGTCCAGATCATGAATCTGTCCCCTGTCCTCGGGTGCATGCCTAATCCCTGTTCCCTTACCTTGAGCTCAGTCTTTCAGTGCTTGGGGGAAGGAATTGGATCTGGGGGCAAATCCAGGAACTAGAAGGGACAAATAAAAACTAGCCACAGGCTGCATTTGGCCCCTGGGCCTGAAGTTTCCCACGTCTGCAAAAGACCCCCACAAAAGTTTCCACAAAGGGGGTAGCTACAGCATGAGCACGCACACACAACCGTTAGAGCTATCAATGTCAATATTCAAGTATACCGTACCTGACAACAGTTATATAGCAGATACAATGGGTGAAAACAGAAAGGGAGTGGGCAGGGCAACGTCCAGCATAGGGAAGCCAAATCAACACATTCTGGATGAGTGAATATTGTCTAACCCTATTTAAAGTAATTGGGAGAGGAAGTAATACAAGGGACAATGTAATTTTAGTGGCTGTGTGACAGTCTTTTCCCTCCACACCCATTCCCAGTAGCTAGGTTGGAATGGGCCCAGGTGCAAGAAATGGACTTGTCCCACCCCACTCCTGACAATGAAGCACCTCCCCCTCCTTCCGCTTGCTGTGCCTGAGCCCTGGAGGCTGCAGCTGCAATTCCTGTCTTGTGCTGCCAGTGCTTGCTCTGTCTCCTGCCACCCGCCGAATGGGTCCCGTGCATGCTGAAGGCACTTCCGCTTCTGCTCAGCTCAGTCTCCACCTGGCCATGCCATTACAGGACAGGATTTCTACCTCCGCTCGGACTCCAGGACAAATGTCCCTCCTGTCCCTCTGATAGCTATGCCTCTGCCCATTCCTTCCCTTTAAATTTTTATCTCCCATCACCCATCATAACATAATCGTCCTGAATTTTCCAGTCTTGCAGCTATCCTTCAGCCTGGAAGTGTAAGGAAGAATCTGCCCACTCCGGCCCCATCTGAGTGATTTTAAATCATTTTCGAACTGTCTTCATGGGGTTTAATAGCCATTCCTGTGTAGAGCTGAAACAAATAAAGCAAATACTTCGTCCCTTCTCACTTGCTGCCCCCCATGCCTGGAACTCCCTCCTTGTCCACATCCACCTTGCCCCCTCCCTTCATACCTTCAAATCTCTCCTTAAAACTCACCTCTTTCGCTCTGCTCTGTCTGACTCTTTATCCTGCTGAGCCACTATTCCTATACCTAC
>QEPC01001665.1:2321011-2339623 GCA_003113815.1 Sphenodon punctatus | reverse complement strand
AAAGGGAGAGATTGACGACATGCAGAAGGGGGGGAGCGACAGTGGGAGCAATAGAGGTCAGGAGGCGGGAGGGGATCGGGTCAAGGGGGCAGGTGGAAGGGTTGGATGAAGAGAGAAGGGCAGAGATTTCCTGGAGAGAGGCAGGAGGGAAGGATGCGAGGAGGGAGGGGGGCGGGGGAGGGGGCGGGAGGGGAGCGGGGGGCGGAGGAGGGCGGGATCTTCATGAATATAAAATGGTGCATATGTTTGAGCCCTGTTCATGTGTTTGCTGTGATACCGTGAGGCGTTGGGCTCCCTTGTCCTCTGTCTGGCTCTGCATACACACTGCTAGAAGGTGTGAAGGTTTCTTACCATTACTTTTGGCTTTTATTGGTTTCTTTGGCCCGTGTAATGTTTGCTTTGTGTTGTCTTCTATTACAGCCCGAATTGTCTGTGGCCTGCACACTTTGGGTGCAGTCACACAAGCTGGGGTGGGCCTGAGCATCGGCCTGCTCCAGGGCAGGCAGCCGCAACACTTTGGGTCAATGAGGAGAGCTGGCCACATGATCTGACTCCCTGCGGCCATCACCAGCCCCTCCACGCCCTGAGGCAGGCCACGGAGATAGCGTTGGGGCTTGATGCCTGGACTCCTGCTGTGTCGAGGGTTGGGCCTGCTGCCATTAGGCAGCTGTTGGGGGATGGAGCAGCGTGTGCGCTCCTCCCACCTCCCGTCTAACAGCTGATCGCAGGGGAGGGGGGCCTGGGAAGAGTGTGTGTGTGCTCCTCCCACCCACCACTCGGTGATCACAAGGGATGGAGGCCTGGGAAGATGGTGAGCCCTCTTCCCCACCGCCTAACAGCTGATTGTAGGGGAAGGGAGTCTGGGAGGAGCGTGCACCCTCTTCCCCACCGCCTAACAGCTGATCACAAGGGATGGGGCCTGGGAAGAACACGTGGCCTCTTAACCACTTCCTATCAGGTGATCATGAGGGATTAGGGCCCGGGAAAGCGCACCTTCTACCCAGGCACCCCTCCCCTGTGATCAGCTGTTAGGTGGCGGGAAAGAGGGTGCACACTCTTCCAGAGGCCCCTCTCTCTTGTGATCAGCTGTTAGGTGGGCAGGAGGAGCGTGCTGCTCCGGGCCCAGCCCAAAGACCCCGCCTCGTGGCATGTCCCAGCCACAGGGGAGGCAGCCTGTTAACCCACTTTGGGCAGTGTTATCCTACTTTGGACAATGCTAACACACAATGTGTCTCTGGCCTTTTTCGGAGACGACATCGCATGTTAGCTGTCTGTCTGCCCTGCCCCGGGGCTGGGTGAACAACTGACAACTGCTGGGCATATGAGCCATTGTGTCATGTGATAACATTGCCCAAAGTGGTCCATTCCGACTGCTCGGTATGATGTCATTTTGTGCATGCACATTAAAAATTAGTGTTTTGCACATGAGCAAAAAAGTATTTTTAGTGTGCATGCGCAAAATAACGTACCAGCAGGAGATGGAGCAGGAACTGTTTATCCAGATTGCCATCAGACTGGGGACTGGATTGTGGCCAGTCTGTATTCCATAAGGCCTGGATCAGAGCAGCAGGTTCTTTCGGGTTCTGTTCTCAAGTGTGGTTGTGTAGATTTGATTGTCTTCTATTCAGTCAATGGCCAATACAATAGATGCTTTGATCTGGTTACTCAAAGTGAATCGGGGGGCGGGGGGAGAAGTTGCAAACCCCACATGGATGGAATTGAAGTAAATGATAATGCAATGCCTTGCAGGAGTCTTCACAGAAATGTACTCTGCGGGGGCCTTGAGACTAGCAGCAAAGGTTTCATCCTTTCCCAGCAATATTTTACCTCCCTCCTTCCCCACAGCAAACAAATTGTATTGACAGACAAAGGCAGGATTATGGCGAGGAGATTTGTGAGACAACAGGATTACGGAAGCTAAAACAAGCAAACATCGAGATTATGTTCGGGAGGTGGGTAGGATGGGGTGCAGGGGATAAAATGGGAGCAGTAATGAGAGTGTGGAGCTCACACGGCATGGGGTGAAGTGGAGAGGAATGAGATTTAAATGTTTTAGGAAGTAAACACACAGAACAATCTGAGATTATAGTCACTGGCACATCTTAAACCCCTAGGAAAATGGTCTGAAACATGGCAGATTTGCAGCTGTAATTGTAGATTTTTGCTGTGGTAGGAGCAGAAGAGGTAAAGGATGGAGGGTGAGTAGGGAGAAGGCTGACCTAAAGCCATGAGGCCTGGCAGCTAGCAGGGTGGCTTCTGCCGGTGGAGGCACCAGCTGTCAGCTGATCTGAACTGGGATCAGCTGTGACCTAATTATTAGTCTCTTAAACCTGCATTATTCCTTTCATTTTCCAGCTCATTGACATCCTATAGGGAGAATGGGGCAAACTGGAAGGGGAGGAGGAGGACGAGTTATTGATGATGCATTCCCCATGTTGCTGCCATTTGGCCAGGGTCATGGATGAATGGCCCCATTGGCTAGTTCTGGGGTGGTCTTTTAACTCTTTACTCCCCTCCCAACTCCCATTGTGCTAGAGGAGTTTGGGGAATTGCTAAGGATGCAAGGTAAATGTAGCATAGCAGTAAAATGATTGGAAATAAAATGTATTCCTGCTGCAGTCTTAGATGATGGTTGTGGCTCTTGCTTTCTGCGCTCTGAAGGAAATGACTGCAGGGTATGGTGCTTGGGTTTATATCCTGAAGGGAATGGAAACCATCAGTCAGCTGTGGCCTTTTTCACACGAGATGTACCCACTCATGAACACCCAGAAATCTGGGTAATCTGGGTGTTCATGAGTGGGAGAGCCCCGTGTGAAGGACTCAGTGCAGGTGGGCATGGTGAGTGGGGGTGCGTGCGCGCTCCTGCCTAATACACATCCCCATGCACCCCCCACTCATCAACAGCATGGAGCAACCAGGGGAAAGGGCGGTTGCTTCGTGTGTGTTGGTACGTGAGGATGCATGTACGCCCATATGCATGCCCTGCCCGCCCACCACGCATGCACCCATAGCCCCCCCCCCCAATCCTGCAGGAGCCATGTAAAAATGGCCTAAATGTTACACCTGGCAGGTACAGTCACGTTTGTTTTGGCAAGGCAATTGCATGTATATTCGCTGAAGTTTTGGCTCCTCATAAACATAGCCCATAGCCCATCAATAGCATCTTTCACCAAGGATCTCAAATCATGTTTCAGAAGTGGGTGGTGGTATCTCCATTTTACAGATGGGAAAGTGATTTACCCAAGGTCATATTTAGAATGGAAGAGCACCCAGGATTCCTGACATCCAGTCTCCTTTTCTAACTAAAAAACAGTGATGCTTTTCTCTTTACATGTTATGCGCCTGTCTGGGATTTGAGCAGATGGGTATTTTAAATTAGGAAGCTTGTGAAACAGGAAGGCTTTTGTTCATGCTAGAGATGGGTCTAAAACAACAACAAAATCGAGAATCAAACACCCCATTTTCTGTTTCAAATTTTGTGGCCAGCTTAACTGCATTGATTTAGTATAACAGCCTGAACCAAAATTCTGGATATCCCCACTAAAAAGTCTGTTTCTTGGGCCCATGTTTAATTCCATTCAAGTTCCTCTAAGTCCCAGGAGTTCTGGAATTCCCTTCTGTTTGGCCTGAGAATAGTCATGGAGCCAGAGACCACTTTCAAACCTTTAGTATGACCTCTTGGATTTGCTTCTGGTTTTGATACTGATAATGCTTCAGTATTGTACTTTCAAAGTCTTCTGGCTTCATTGTGAAGGGCCTGCAATTCTTCTGTAGCTAACTCCATGCAAATAAAGCACAGTATTATTATTATGTGCCTCTGCCATACACCGAGGCACCTTTCTGGAGAGACTCCTTGTAGAGTCATTAGCCACAGAAATCATGAGAGTTTGTCTGAGTAGCAAATAAGTGTAATTACCTCATGATTTAGCCCGATGTCACCACACAAAAACATTGTCCTGACTCCTGTGGAGGAGGAAGAAAGGGTGTTTTTAGATGAGATGCTACCCTGCATGGTCACCCAGGACCCATGGAGCTGACCACATGTCTGACGGTGGCGCGGCCAGGTGCGCACTCTCATGAGCCATGCCACACCCACTCATGGCCATGCACGGAGCACTGTCGGGAATTCCCGAGTGTTCTGTGCAGCGCAAGCCTGATAGCTCCATGGCAACGGGTGGTCACAGAGTCCCTGCCTGTATGAACGGTGACAGCCAGCCATGCCAGCGAACAGAGCTGCCGCTCAGACGACTGTGGCTGGGGGAAGCAGCCTTCGTGAGTCACAAGAAGTGGCCGGGAGCGCTGGGGGGAGCTTGGGTTCCCCAGCCCTCCCGTCCAGAACATGTTACTTGCAAAGGCCAGCCTGGTGTGCTTCCCCCTCCCCCATGGTCTGCGGCAGGGGGACGGTATGGGGGCTGCCTCTGTAGCTGTAGTGACCACCCTGGGAGTCACCCATTTGAATCACTCCCCACACACTCCATCTGAGTGGGTACTCTGACTGGACACTCCTCATCACCTTTCTTGTTTAAAACCACCCTCTGACTCACTCACTTCTTTGGTGCTAGCTGTGCCACATGACAGAGAGCAAAGTAACATGGAGCTTGGGTAATCTATGAATAGAGCTGGGGGCTCCCTCTTGCAAGTTCCATCATTGCCTCAGGTGCAGACAACATGGGCAGGCAGAGAGGTGTTTACTTCCTCTGGACGTGTTGCCAAAGTCCAAGTCTGAGGATTTTTCTGAGACACACCCCTCTTTACCTTCCTGGATGCATTCTTCACACAAACACTGCCCTGAGGCAGCCTAAAGTAGCCACAGCTGTAGATATGAGGGGCTGCCATGGAAACCAAGTGACCACAACTGCCTGGAACAAAGCAGTTTACCAGGAGAACTTCTTACACACAAATGTTCTGGGAGAAGTTCTACGCAGAAGTTCAAAGATCTGGATGTTTAAGATCTAGGTGAGTGATTTAGACACACAGAAAGTTCAGGATGTAACAGCAAACATGCAGGAGAAATGTGTGTGTAAAATTAAAACACCCAATGTAAGACCTTATTTGGCTGAGGTTTTAACAGGCGGGGGATAGGTTTTTGCGGGTGGGTGGTTTTAATTGGAATTTTAAATGATTTAGTGCTTTTACTGATTTTTGTATGTTACTGTACTTTAATTTTTGTGTGTGTGTTTTATGTTGTAAGCTGTCCTGAGCATGTAGGAAACAGTGGGATACAAATCCAAATGATTTAAAAAAAAAGCAAAACATGAAATTGTTATTTGGACAAAATGATTTTTCATCTTCTTTTGAGCTGAAAACAAAAGTCAAAATTTTAAAAAGCTGTGCCTGGATTATCAGGTTGTGGCACTGGCCAGGAGGTGCTTATCACAATCTCCATCTGGGGTGGAGGCTGTGGCCTTTTCTTTCTGATTCAGATTTGGTCACCGTCATCCATGCTTTCATTACCTTGAGGCTAGATTATTGCAATCCACTCTATGTGGGGCTGTCCTTGATGATTGTTTGGAAGCTGCAGCTAGTGCAGAATGCGGCGGCTCACCTCCTTTCATGGGCAGGGTGCCGGAAGCACATTACACCAGTGCCCCGAAGTCTGCACTAGCTAATAGCTATAGCTTTCCGGGCATAATTCAAGGTGCTAGTTTTGACCTTTTAAAGCCTGAAATGGTTTAGGTCCCACATATCTGAAAGACCACTTGTCCTTCCATGGTCCATTGGGGCCCATGCGATTGGCCAGGAGCGCCTCCCTTTGGGTACCGTCTGTTAGCACAGTTCGTACAAGAGCTCGAAGGGAGGTGTTCTCGAATGCTGCTCCATTGTAATGGAACTCCCTTCTCTTGGAGACTTGTTTGAACCCGGGCCTGGGCATCTTCCAGAGGTGGTGTCCTTTCTGTTTGAAGAGGCATTTGGCAGGTGGGGATAGGGGATTGGGTTGGTTTGGGGGTTGGGGCTATGGGGGCTGGATTTGGAGAATGGGGAGATGAGGTTGTGGGAGGGTTGAGGGAGTTTTTAGGGTTTTTTTGTATTGATTTTAATCTTTTTAGAACTTGTGAACCACCCTGACCCTCGGGGAAAGGGTGGCATATAAATTTAAACAAATAAATCAAAGTTTTCTCTGGATCAGCATTCTGTTTCCCAGTCAGTTCTCCTGCCCTTGTTCACAACAGAGCTCTCAGTCTTGTGCTAATATCAGTAAAAAGGTGTTTTGCTTTGTTCCGGCTAAGGCTTTCTAAGACAAGAAACCATTTGAATTGATTTCATCTCACAATATACTTAGGACACAGTGAATTTGGTGCTGCTGTTATGACAGCAATTTTTGCAGGATTTGGCATTTAGCAAAATTATCACAGAAATTGCCTCTGGCAGTGCAGAGTTACAGCTTGAGGGAGAAGCACTGTGTACTAGCCAATACAATGCCAGCACTGGAAGCTGTTAGTATGCATTCTGTGGCCATGGGGCCCCTTGTCACAAATGTCAAGGGAACAGCCCACACTCACCTGCTGGAGAGAAGAGCTCTCTGCTGAGAGGCCTGTGTGCTATTTTGTGCTTAAGATCCAAACTGTCTAAAACTGATGGTATGTTAGGAAACTTATTTGTATTCAAAAGTTAGCATAGGGTGAATACAGACATGACACTAACCACCATTAAACCACCCTTGGTGGTCATTTATGCATGTTTCAGGGCTTCATAGGGCATCAATACAGCCCTGAAACATGCATAAATAACCACCAAGGGTGGTTAAAGGGTGGTTAGCGTCATGTCTGTTTTCACCCATAATTTACAGGACTTAGTTAATTTGCCTGATTGATTCTGCTTTCAGAACAGGATTTTCTATTTGTAGAATTTGGGTTTTGTGGTTGCAGAATTTGGAAAAAGAATTGTAGGATACATGAGGTCCCAAATATCCAGAAAGGTACCGGAGGAACTTAAGGGTTGATGCTAGAAAGGAGGGACTGCAGCACTGTTGAAGCTGGAAACCAGGGTATCTCAGGAGATAATCATGAGTGAGCAATTTACCCAAATCAACCTTCTTCCCAGCTTCCTGCATTCCACCCCTACTGACACAGGCAAGCGGCCTTAATCCACTGACCTCTTAGCTGTCAAGTTCTCCTACCCCATTGACAAATTCCCTGGCCCAGCTTTGCAAACCTTCGAGTAACACTCACTGACTGAAAAGCATTGACGCATCCTCTGGATTCTGAAATCCCTTTCTAACTGCTGGTTTTCTGCTTCGTCTAGTGAGACAGTACTGTCACTGCCACTCTGACATCCAGCCCTGCTGCTAAAGAAGAGGGGTGTGAGGGAGAAAACACCCCTGTTGCATTGCACCCTCTAATCCAGCCAAGTTGTTAAGACTGACTGTAAATAGCTGGAATAATTGACCTTCAGTCTTTTGTAATAGACTTCTGGGAATTAAATACATTTTACATTCTTTTTTGTTGTCCGAAGCCTCTTGCAGCCATTCCAAAGCATCTCCTGACAAAATTTAATCAATAACCTAGTCAGTAGTAAGCCTGAGTCTATCACATCTATTATCCTCCATGGAAGTGGTGCTGGAAGCTCTGGTTCCTTCCTCTCAGCTGACAGCACAGCCAAAAGCATGGAAGGGAAAAATACCAAACTGAAGAGATTATACAGCTGAAGTGGAGTTGAAATGTGTTAAACAGCATGAGATCCTAAATTAGTAACAGAGTCTATTATTAATTTTGACTGGGAGCCATGGGTGTGCTCGGTGCTGTATGAGACGTACGTAGGTTACAGCAGTCCCTCCATGGAGATTCAGTAGATAGCATAACACTTTCCTATCCCCTCCTGCAACTCATCACATCTACCACAGAACGAACAAGTGTATAGTGGAGTAGAAATGCATGACAGAGCCGAGCTCTAGCACTTCATTGCTGGAATTGTATAAGTGGGTGGGGTGTGGTAGGGGTGAGGGGCTGGTCTGAACTGGGGCACAGGGTTTATGGATTTGACTGCCACTCCATTCAGTGCTTCCTGAGCGCATCCCCACTTTCCAACATACAGCAGCTAAGACCCTGCTCTCACTCTGCAAGAGCTGCTGCCTATCCCATTATTAGAAATAAACAGGCAGAATAGTTAGGACCACAGTGAGGACTAGAATCTAGGGCTGCAGACTAGGGGCGAATTCACACGTGCAGCAATTATCTGGATTTTTAAAAACTGGTTCTCAATAGTTCGCTGTTAACAAGTCCTGTTGCATTCACATGCATGCCATACCGATTTTAAGTACAGCGAAATAATGCATTCAGACCTTCTTGTAGTGCGTGCTTACCCGGCTGCTCAGTACGGTTCAGTTACAGGAAGTGGCCTGTGGGGAGCCAGAAGGTTGCTACTTTGTAGCAAAGTACAACTTTGCTACAACCTTTGCTGCAACTTTGCAAACTTTGCAACAACCTTTGCTACAACCTTTGTAGCAAAGGTTGCTACTTTGTAGAATCAGGGAGTAAAGAGGGAGAGCCTGAGGCTGCTGGAAAGAAGCCCCTCGCATTCTCTCCCTGGTTTCTTTCCGGTATCCCGCTGCTGCTACTGCTGCAGCACTACGGTAGAGGCAGAGGCAGATGATTGAAAGTCCCTTGGAGGGAAGAACTTTTTTGGGGAGAAGCATGGAGGGGAAACATGGAGGGGAAGAACTTTTTTGGGGAGAAGCTGGCTGCAGCCTGCACCCAGCGAGGCAACTACAGGGCTCCAGCTGGTCTCACTGCTTCCGGTAGGGGCAGGAGTAAAACAGCGCACTTGGAAGCACGGTTGCATTCACATCAGAAAAGATTACACACTAGTTAAAACCAGTACGATGTTGCTTTCACACTGCTGTTAAGTGCGGATTTATTGAAAACGGACAGCAAAAAGGTAGGTTTGAGTAGCTTTTCAACACGCATTGCTTTAGTGCGATATTGACTCCATTTAATCAAATTTAAGTGTTCAGACAAGCATGAAACATTCGTTTTTTTAAAAAAATTGCACAAATCAGAACGTCTGAATCCCCCCTAGGGCTTCAGTGGGGATACTCCAGAGTAAGTGGTTTATGGATTGTTTTCTAGATAGGACTCAAGGGTGGTAAACCCAAAGTTTAGCTACCCAAAAACACTATTAACTCTGCTTTAGCCCTCTAACAAACCCCTCTGTTAGGGACTGGGTAAGTGTGTTAATGTTTTAGCCTTGCTTCACTTGGCACAGGATGCTATCATTTCAGCCCCGCCCTCTCCCAAATATAAAGTCAAATTATGGCTCATTCTGTCTATGGAGACTTACTGTCTTGTCAGCCTTATCATACCATTGTCAGGTGTCCTCTGCATACTTACAACCCTGTATAAATGATCGATAATAAATACTAATAGTGGTGAATTAATGCTGAGATGCCTTCCAGAAGAGGAGATGCATTGCCTGTGGTTAATGTACAGGACAGAGGAAAGAGAACTGTGCTTCCTGGTTGTTTATTATTAATTGATATAGTATCATTGGCAGCGTGAAGCAAGGCCGTACACTCAACTTGAAGGCATTCTCTGTCTAGAGAATGGGGAGTGATGGTTATATCCCTCAGCAACTTTGGAAAACATCTGATTCCAAAACTTGAGGAATATTTTTGACAGAACCCCGATTTTGTGAAAAATGGAAATGGCAGTACTCCTGAAAACTCTTGGCATGTGCCCAAGTCCCCTGATAGGTCTCACTCTTTACAATCAGTGCACCCTAGCCATGGAAAAAGGGATAGTGATTGGGTCAGTTACCTAATGCCACAGTGATTGGGTAAGCTGCCTGATGTTACCTCTGATGTCTTTAGTCAATTACTTGACTAAAGCAGTTGGAATTAACTCAGTGGCTAGCTATGGAACATCACTCCCCATATATACTGAGGGGCGTGAGGAAGTAGAGTGTGTGGATACAAATATTGATGGACAGCTTGTAAGAGCCCATATGCAGCGCGAGCACAGCTCGCGAGGCCATTGGTGAGACTATACGAAACCATCTCAAAGAACGTCAGTTACAGGTAAGTAACCTTCTCTTACCTCTGATATAACAATAGCACCACTTAAGAATTCCAGGAGCTGTTCACGTAATTCTGGAAGGTTCCCTGTAACATGGCAGTAGCTAGAAGTAGGGGATGAGCACTTAATTGGTAGCTGGCATTGTAGTAAGAAGCTGGGTTTGAGCTTTGGAAGTGTCGGTAGTTGAGAGTAAGTAAACGGGAGTGGGGCAAAACAGAAAAGTATACAGGAGCTAATTTCCTTTGGTTTTCTGTCTTGAGCTTTGACTAGTCCTGAATCACAAGCTTGGCTCACATAAGCAATTCTGTGACCCTCTTGTTTTTATTCTGTTTGTTAAGAAGCAACACTAGACTCATTGCTGTACCTGTCATATGAGAGATTACATTCTAAATTACACAGTGTTTGGCTAAAGTAGGGAACTGGATGTGGTTGAGTCAATTGAAGCGGTATCCAGATCCAGACTAGACTGATTGTTCACAGGCCTTGTGACTTGTGTTGGGGACACCTATCATTGATGGAGTCGGACCTCTTCTAGTCACTCAGGTTTGCAGCCATGGGGAGCTCCTAGATTCATTGCTGTATCTGGATTCTTAGGCTGCAGTGGTGGCTAGGAGCACTTTTTATCGTCTACATTTGCTGAGAAGGCTTCAAACTTTTCTTATGAATTTGGACTTCGCAACAGTCATGCATGCCTTAGTAACCTGGAGGCTTGATTACTGCAACACACTCTCTGTGGGGCTGTCCTTGTAGAGTGTTCAGAGGCTGCAGCTGGTGCAGAATGTGGCAGCCCACCTCCTGAGAGGGGTGGGCCATGGGGAGCACATTATGCTTGTGCTTTGGGATCTTTCATGGCTTCCTATAGTCTTCTGGGACCAATTCATGGTTCTGGTTTTGACTACAAAGTCCTATATGGCTTGGGCTCAACAAACCTTGGGCACCACCTGCAGGACATCCTGGAGCACTGCCAGTGGAGTGGGCTGCCCAAACCTGGGGCACCAGTCGGAGGTGCAGCAGTAGTCTGTCTACTCAGCAGATGGCCACTGCAGGTCTGCTCCCGGCTGGGGGTTGCCTTGGGGAACACCATAGAGCTGCGGGCGGCAGCCTAGAGTAGCAGCTGATTCTCCTGCAGGTCTATAATGTGGGAGACGGTGGGACACCACGTGGGCAGGCTGTGGGCTGCAGCAGTGCTGAGTCCATTTAAAGTGGACCCAGGTGTTGCTGCAAGTGGGCAGATGTGGAGGTGCACCTCGGGACTTGCTCTGTGATTGAGCACGCCCCCATTAATCTAAAGACACCCAATGAAAATCCTTAGTAAACTGGGGTCTCCCCATGCAGCTACTGTTTCCCTTGAACCTTAGCTGGAAAACGGATATGGAGGCATGTGTGAATCCTGATCAATGTGGCTGAGTGAGGTTTAGTTCTCAGAGGATTAAGATGAAATCTGGAGAAACACAGACCCATTGCTGCACATGAACTTTGTGGATCAGAGTCTGATAATATTGAAGCTCCTCATTTTGATGGGGACTCCTTGCTAGTTGAGCTAAGAGCCACATGTTTTCCACTCAGGGCTCCTGACTCAGGACAGGTGCCTTTGAAGTGCTTGCAGACCCGGCCTGTTCCAGGTTTCTGGCTAATAATGAAATCCAAGTTCTCAAATAGTTCTCTTCAGCTCCTCTTGAATAGTGGGAGTCTGGTGCTGTATTCTAGGGACTCTCCCACCCCCTGTTGGTTTAAAACTGAACTATAAGATTTTCTTTTGGAAAAAGAAAGTTTAAAGAGCCTGACTAACCAAATTGGCATAAACCCAAAATTTACCAAAGGCTTATGTTTTACAGTGGCATAATCCCTCCTTTACCTATGTGCTAAGACTGACTCCAGTGTATTGTATTTTCTGGTAACAGCTGATGGCTTCCCAAGTACTTACATTTGGGCAGGAAGTTCCTGGAAAATACTGTGCTTTAAGGTTGTATGTGATACTAGCAGCAAGTGGCTTTCTGGAACACCTTGTTAGCTGAGGCCATTGACAGGACAACTTCTGGGCATTTGCTCCTTCAGCGTCAGCACCGCAGACTGCCTTGGTATAAGTGAGGATCTAGTTATACCAAGGTGTAGGGAGTCTATCTGCGGGACTGTCTCACCCGCTGGGCCCTGGAGCAGCCCCTGCGGTCTGCCAGGAGCACCGTGCTCGAGGTCTCGTATATCGACAGGTCACAATGGAGAGGGCATTCTTGGTGGCTGTGCTGCGCCTATGGAATGCCCTCCCTGCGGAGGCCCAGACAGCCCCGACCCTCTCCTCTTTTAGGAGGCATTGTAAGACGTGGCTGTTCCGCCAGGCTTTTGGCGGTGGAGACAAGCAAGGGTGGGGGGACTGGTTGTGGTTGGTTGAAAATTCTGTTTTTTAGGACTCCTTGGGAATGATGCTTTTATTTATTTTATATTACTGTTGATTTATATTTATTGATATATTGTTTCTGTACTTTTTTCTATTGTTCTTATGTGTTTTGTGGTGATGTAAGATGCCCCAAGCTGCATGGCAGGAGGGGCGGGGTATAATCTATCTATCTATCTATCTATACATACACACACATTCAAGTATTTTTCCAAGGGTGATAAGTATCTTTCTCCCCATATTATAGATGGAAGAAAAGTGGCACAGAGTACTAGACTAGCCAAAGTCACACTGGGGACTCAGAGCTGGGAAGAATCCAGGAGTCTTGATTCCCAATCCAGTCTTGACCATATTGCCAAAGTTTATTTATTTATTTTTAATGTGTATATATATTTGTATATATATATTTATATATAAGTTTATTTATTTATTTTTAATGTGTGTGTGTATATATATATATATATATATATATATATATATATATATATATATATATATAAAACTTTGGCAATATGGTCAAGACTGGATTGGGAATCAAGACTCCTGGATTCTTCCCAGCTCTGAGTCCCCAGTGTGACTTTGGCTAGTCTAGTACTCTGTGCCACTTTTCTTCCATCTATAATATGGGGAGAAAGATACTTATCACCCTTGGAAAAATACTTGAATGTGTTTGGATGAAAGATTCGATATAAGTGCTATGACAGAAAACCTGGCTCCATTAAAGTCAGTAGCAAAGCTCCCCTTGAATTCACTGCAAATATTATCATTATAACTCTTGGTAGGAAAACACAGCACCTTGAACTTGAGTCTTGACCTGCATGTCAGTATGTTCTGATGTAGTTAGCACAATATTGCAAAGCTGAAAATAAGTGTGTAGCTCTTTGAACAATACATCCAGAAAACCAAGCATATAGTAATAAACCTTCCCTTATTTGGAATTGAGTGGTGTGGGGCAACTACGGTTGTTAACCAATGACACAATACGCACCATAAGATGGGTGTCCAGCTGCCGGTTTATTAGGCATTTGCCTCCACCGACCACATTGCCACCACTCACTGGACATGCAGCCCCCACTCATGGTGGGGTCTTGGCGAATGTGCACCCATGTTTCCTGTCCTGTCAATTAGGTTGTGGTCCACCAGCCCCATAGAGTTGTGGGTGAAAATCCTAGAATGTCTGAGGAGTGACCACTTTCTGTCCCTCTCTCTGCACTCAATCTCACTGGCATTGCCAGTGGGGACTGCCCACAAGTGCATGAAAGACAGCCGGGGACTGCCCGTGTATTAGGCTGGATCTGCTAAACATGAATGGGGGCTGCATGGACCAAACCTGGACATCAGCGGGCTATTGTCTTGTTTGAAAACACCCTATGTCTAGAGAGATTCCCAGCTTCTGCTTTGGCAGGGAGGAGAGGCATTGTGGGGCTGCGACAGCTCTGCTGAGCTAGACAGGCCCCAGCATATTATTCCAGTTTAAACATACATAGTGCCCTAAAGGGTAAACTGTTTGCGTGGCAGGAAGTCTCTTGAGTCAGTTGCATAAGAGGTGCTATCTGTCACCCTCAAGCTGCAAGCAGTCACGCCCTCTAATACAACAAGATGGAGCCTCAGGCCAGTGTATACATTTATTATGAAGCACATTAATGAATCACCATAAAAATAAAACACATTTATTGCCATTAAAAATTAATACAGGACATTGGTTGTATCCAACCCCTTCTTTCACCGACATTTGCCAGACATTACAACAATGATCACATTAAAGATAGATAAGGAACACCTCAGCAACTTCAGTTCTGTGTACGCAGAGTGAAGGGGTTGGGAATGATTTTGGAGTTGATCCACCAAACTGGCTTAGTGGCATTAGTTGCTCGAGGGGCCCCAGCACACTCAGGCCATGTGTAGCCTGGAAGTGAAATACTCAAAGTAACCTATGTGTGTATTGTGAGAGGGCGTTTGGGACCGGCACCAACCTAACTGGGTGTAGGGGGTGAAGCACTTTGCTGCTGCTCTAATGACTGGAGGAAGTTTTTGAAAAAGGGGGTTATCCGATGCAGTACTGGATCAGTACCTTGAGCTGCCAGACCTAGCATGCACAGAACACCTAGTCAGCTCAGTCAGGATGGTGTGGGGTTGATTGGAGGATTCTGGGTCACCAATGCACAGGCTATGGAGAGAGGGTTGGGGTGGAGGTGTTAGAGCTCAATCGGTTTGCAGCAGTGCTCACACTATTATTATTATTAACAAATATTTATATAGCGCCAGCAGTGTACCTGGCACTTTACAAAGTAATAAAATAGACACGGTCCCTGCCCCTAGGGCTTACAATCTGAGAGACAGGAGCTGGGGGAGAGACTTAGGAAGGGGAACAGAGGGAGAGAGAAGGGGTCTAACATTCATGAAGATGCGAGGTCTCAAGTGCATGTACTTGGCTTGGTTACGATGAGAATGACAGCAGGCAGGTCCATGTTGCAAGGATAAGGGTAAACCGATCGTAGGTATAGGAATAGTGGCTCAGCAGGATAAAGAGTCAGACAGAGCAGAGCGAAAGAGGTGAGTTTTAAGGAGAGATTTGAAGGTATGAGGTATGAAGGGAGGGGGCAAGGCGGATGTGGACAGGGAGGGAGTTCCAGGCATGGGGGGCAGCAAGTGAGAAGGGACGAAGGCGCTTAGGAGAGCAGGGAAGGCGTGGAAGGGTGAGAGAAGGGACAGAGGAGGAGCGAAGTGCACGGGCTGGAGTATGGAGGGCGATAAGTGCAGAGAGGTAGGGGGGAGCAAGGTTGTGAAGAGCTTTATAGGTGAAGACTAGGAGCTTGTGCAGGATTCGTTCAGGAAGGGGAAGCCAGTGAAGCGAAGAGAGGAGGGGCTGCACATGGTTGAAGCGACTGGCGAGGTAGATGACCCTGGCAGCAGAGTTTTGGACAGAGATGAGGGGAGAAAGGTGAGACCGGGGAAGGCCAGTGAGAAGGAGGTTACAGTAATCGAGGCGATAGATGACCAGAGCGTGAACAAGAGTTTTGGCAGACGAGACAGAGAGAAAAGGGCGAATCTTAGCAATGTTATGGAGGGAGAAGCGACAGGATTTAGCAACAGAGTCAATGTAGGGTTTAAAAGAAAGGGGTGAGTCAAAGATGAAGCCTAGGCTACGGGCTTGGGGGACAGGCAGGATGGTGACTCCATCAATAGTTATTGACAGTGAGGAAGGAGAGGAAGGATGAGGGGGGAAGATAAGGAGTTCAGTTTTAGCCATGTTGGGTTTGAGTTGACGTTGAGACATCCAGGTAGAGATGTCAGAGAGACAGTTGATGAGACGAGCTTGAACAGAGGTGTTCTTGAACACTAGGTGTTGGGCTGCTGTTCCTATTGCAGTGATTACTTCAACTCCTTTTTGTGAGGTTATTGCCTTGTAACACCCATGGGCCTGGGCCATCAGATCAATGTTATGGGACTGGCACTCCTGGTGTGTCCTGGTACTTGGTCCTAGGGCTGTTTTCTGGTTGATGGGATCCTCCTTAGATCACCATTCTGGGAGCTGAAGTCTCCTGACAGGGGCTGCTTGTAGAGAATTTTCCAACTGGTTGGGAAATGGAATGGGAGAGCCTGTTCTGAAGAATTTCCAACCCTATTTTCAGCTGCTTCCAAATTCAGGTGCATGTGTGAATGGTGCTTTGCTATCCTTTGAAGTTGGACCGGCCTGGCACCAGACAAAGGTTTCTCACTGGTTTCACGTAATTTCCTCATGGTGGTGGTGTTTTAGTAGGGCAGCCGCCTGGGAGTTATGTGTCTCCCCCAAAGAATCCAGCTGTGATTTATGAATTGACCATCAGCAGTTATTATGCCATCCGCTGCATGCATCCATTCTAATAAATTCCCTGCATCTTCCTTAGCAGCTTGTTTTACTCCCGTTTATTGATACTATGGTCTTAACAAAAGCGGCACATCAATTATAGTAATTGCATTCAGCATGGCTGGGAGCGGGAGCTGACTGATGACAAGCTGCGCAAGCCTGGCTGGGGATTAAGTGTTATCGGAAGGACCCAGAGGAGCGGGGGGGACACAAGCTAAGTTGATACCCAAGTGGATTTCCCTAGGCACCCGCTAGTTCTGTATTTTCTTCATATGACCTTTAAAAAAAATCCAGAAGGGCCAAGGTAAACGTGGATCTTGCCGTAGCTGGCCCTGAGTGCTGGGTGCCGTGAGTTTGCACTGTTTACAAGTTTAAATTAGCTTTCTTCCAGTTTTCATTTAATTTTATTCTGAACTACCAGGACTACCAGGGGTTCTGTTCTTAGCTCTGCCATTAATTCCCCATATGACCATGTAACCCCCCTCTGTACCTCAGTTTTTTGGGATAGAAAATGGGAATAAAACAGCCATGTACCATGTTTGCAGGGCATTTTGAACTATTCAGAAGGCAGGTGCCAAAGGTACAGTCACTAGTGCATCTCGTTTCAGGTGAAATGGTTTGGTCTAAGGTACTTTAGCAGAGCTGTGTGCAAAGAACCCAGGACAGGGGGTGCTGCAAGCTAGGATTGAGGGGTGACTGTTGGAGGACTCAGGACAGAAGGAGAATGAGTTGTTGTGGTCAGGTCTGAGATGTGAGAATGAACAGTTCATGACTCCGCATTAAAGGTACAAGATTCTACTTGGTCTGGTCCAGATGGCAGTGGTGAAGCCTCAGTCCAGGGTGAGCCTTGTTGCTGAAGGATGAAGTGATAATTTATACCTCAGTACTCTTTGCTCTGCCATGGTAGCCAGAATCTGCCCTCCATCTGATTTTAATTAATATAGCACTCTTTAAAAGATCCCTATTTGGAATAAATTTCGCCCTCTTCCACCCTTGTATTTTTATTCTTCATCCTTGGATTTATTCCCAGTTTTGTCTGTGAAATGATCATTTAGTGCATGGGCAATATGCTGATTGCCCCTCATGGTTTTTGCATTTTCTGTTCATAAATCAGGAATTAATTTGGCTTTTCTGGGTCCCTTGATGCCTCTTCGTTTAATAGCCAAGTTATCTGGTATGTGTAATCTAGCAAACTAACTATACACATAGTAGACAAAGAAGTGATGGCTCCAGATGCCACTCATCTATGTCTAAACCCTGAAGAAACCCTCCTTTTTAACCCGTTCCCTCCCCTGAGATTCACTGTCATTTTCAGATAAAGACAATTTATATAATTTCACTGACCTCTCTGTATCCTAGAATCATAGGGAGAGACAGGGAAGACAGTAGATCCAATTTGGTTCATGTTGCTACCCATACAGGATTTTTTCCTTTTGAACATTTGTATTTTGTTGAGCGTAGTTTTAAATGTCTCAAACCTTGGAACTTCCGCTGTTGCTCTTTGGAGACCAGGTTCATCGAGCTCATTGCTGAAAAGATACTTTCAATTAGGCTCACCACCCTTTCTACAAAGCAGCCAGGTGTCCTACTTTTGAAGGAAAGTGACTCATAAGTGCTCTGCTACCTGTGCATTTCATATACACTTTAGCCAGGCTCATGCCAGCTCAACACATTATTATTATTATTATTATTATTAGCATTTGTATAGTGCCAGCTGTGTACCTGGCACTTTACAGAGCAATAAGATGGACACGGTCCCTGTCTATGGCTTACATTCTAATAGACACGGAGCGGGGAGACAAGGAGAGAGGACATAGGGAGAGACAAGGGATAAATAACATTCAAGCGGATGCGAAGTCACACGTGCTTGGCTTGGTTGCAGTTAGGCAGGAGTTAGGGGAGGGCAGACAGTAAATATTGAAAGGAAAGTTCTAACAGACGTCGGGAAAGGTGACGAGGAAGAGGTGGGTTTTGAGGAGGGATTTGAAAGTGCTGAGGGAGGGGGCAAGGCGGATGTGGGCAGGGAGGGAGTTCCAGGTATGGGGGGCAGCAAGGGAGAAAGGGCGAAGGCGGTTAGGGGAGCAGGGGAGACAAGGGAGAGCGAGGGAGGGAGCAGAGGAGGTGCAGGAGTGTGTAAGGAGACTAGGGCTGCGAGGTAAGGGGGAGCCAGGTTGTGGAGGGATTCATAAGTGAATACCAGGAGTTTGTGAAGGATGCGTTCGTGAAGGGGGAGCCAGTGAAGTGAGGAGAGGAGAGGCTGCACATGGTCGAAGTGATGGGCTGAGTGGATGACCCTAGCAGCGGCATTTTGGATGGAGATAAGGGGGGGACAGGTGAGAATGGGGGAGGCCAGTAATGAGGAGGTT
>QEPC01001665.1:2296919-2320213 GCA_003113815.1 Sphenodon punctatus | reverse complement strand
GGGCGGAAGCCAGATTGGAGAGGGTCTAGGGAGGAGTTGGCAGAGAGCAGATCCAGGCAGCGGGAGTAGACCACCCGTTCCAGAAGCTTAGAGGCAAAGGGAAGGAGGGAGACCAGCTGGTAGCTAGAGGGGTCAGTGGGGTCGAGGGTGGACTTTTTGAGGATGGGAGAGACAGTGGTATGCTTGAAGGCGGAGAGGAAGGAGCCAGTGGAGAGAGAGAGATTAATGACATGTAAAGGAGGGGGGGCAACAGTGGGAGCAATGGAGCTCAGGAGGCGGGAGGGGATTGGGTCGAGAGGGCAGGTGGAGGGGTTGGAGGAAGAGAGCAAAGAGGAGATTTCCTCAAGGGAGGCAGGAGGGAAGGAGGGGGTGGTGAGGGAGCGGGGAGAGGAGACGGGTGAGAAGCAATATCCTTGTGGATTTTGTCAATCTTTGAGGTGAAGAATGACGCGAGATCCTGAGCAGAAAGGGAAGAGGGTGGAGGGGGGCAGGGGGGCTTGAGAAGGGAGTCAAAGGTGGAGAAGAGGCGGCGAGGTTCACGAGAGTAGGATTCAACCCGGGAGGCATAGTAGTGTTTCCTCACCAGGGAGATAGCAGAAGAGAGGGAGGAGAGGGAGGATTTATAGTGGAGGAAGTCATGGTGGGAGCGGGATTTGCGCCAGAGGCATTCAGCACTTGGGTGCAGGAGCGGAGGTAGCGGATAGTAGGGGTGAGCCAATGACGGGGGTTTTGGGGTCGAACGTGGTGGGAGGAGAGAGGGCAAGAGAGTCAAGGGTCGTGGTGAGAGAGGCGTTAAGAGAAGAGATGTCAGTGTCAGGGGAAGAGGAGGAGAAGACAGAAGGGAGATGGGGGGAGAGGGAGGAAGCAAAATCTAAAGGGTTAATAGCCTGCAGATTACGGAAGGCACGTGGAGCTGGGGAAGAAGATGGGTGTTGGTGAGAGAGGTTGAAGGAAGCGAGGTAATGGTCGGACATGGGACAAAGGTCAAAGGAGAGGTCAGCAACAGGACAGTTTCTGGAGAAGATGAGGTCAAGAGAGTGGCATTAACATTGCTGGCCATTTTGTCAGCTGCTGCAAAAGTGGGAGTGCTCCCTTCCCACGTTTCTGCACCTCTGTAGAGTGCACTTTCATCTCACCTGTCTTCTTCCCTGGTGGAGCAGCCAGGGAATGGAGATCAGCCAGCCACTCATTGGACCCATGTGAGTTGGCAGCAATCAATGATTGTTTTCAGATGTGACAATAGCCCGCATTTCCACGCTTTGACCCATGTGGAAATGGTTTGGAAGTGGTGGTGACTGCAGGCCACTTTCACTTCTGAAAGCACCGTCAGATGTTAGCCCGGGCTGTTTCTCATGTAGTTTTGGCACTTAACCTGGGCTGTGACTGGCATATCACCAAGTCACAGCCTGGGCTAAGGGCCTACACAGCCAGAAAATGGTCACTGGACCCTGAGTAAAGCAGGCTTTGACGCCTGAAAGCCCACTTTACTTACTATGGTCCAGAGTGGCAATTCATATACACCATGGCAGCCCATCAGCTGGGGGGTGGGGGTGGCCGCTGTCTGTGCATCTCTCTGCCCCCTCCCAGGCCCAGCTGCTGTTACGTTTGTTTGGTAGTCAGGCCGGATCCCTGCTGGAGTGACAGCTCCCACCACTGCCCGGGTAAGTCCGTGGTGGTTGCGGGAGCAGTCACTTCTGTTTTCACCCAATGGGTGTTATTACATGAGATGGGACCCCACAATGTCCCCCCCTTGTCCCTGATTTACCCCCATGAGGTGAATGGTGGCTGCCAGATGTTTGCCCCAGTTTGGGCCAGGGCAGCTTCTCAAGGTGCCATCTCCAGAAAGGCAGGGTACGCCGTGCAGGGTAACCCTGCCTGAACCGGGGCAACATGCTGCCCGAGGGCCACCTCCCAACATGGGATGGGCCACCTTCTCCACCACAGAGTCATAGTTGCAGCCTAGAGTGGATACAGGAGCAGCCATAATTCTGTGTTGGGGGGTGGGCAGGGGAAGCTTTTGGCCCATCTGCTGGAGTCCTCATGGAGCCCATGCAAGGCAACTGCAGGGGTGCGGGGGAGCATGGGGCAGCTCAGGGGTCCTTTAGGCTCCCAGCCCATCCATTTATTTATTTGTTTATCACAATTTGATACACCACCCCCAACTCGGGGTGACTGACAATATAAAATCCATATAAAACAGTTAAGATACAGAAAAGAAGAAACCCTGGAGTCCACAGAAACCCCAACTTACCCATTTCCCATCCTCTTCACCAAATACCTGGTGGAAGAGCCATGCCTTGCAATGCCATCAGAAGGACAGGATGTCCGGGGACAAACAGACCCCCACCGGAAGGGAGTTCCATAGCCGCGGTGCTCCCACCGAGAATGCCCTTTCCATCGTCGCCCCCTCAAGAAGGGTGCCCCCAGCTGACTGCAGGGACCGCTCAAGGACCTGGGGTGTGTCAATGTGCCAGTGTCAAAATGCCATGTGTGTACCTCAGACTGTGAGTGAGTGAGTGTGTGGAGTGTTCGTGGCATGTGCGAGTATCGTGAGCAGCATGGCATTAATTTAAATTAGTCACCCTTCTGAAATACTTTCCAGAAAAGGTGGTCACCCTAGCTTGAAACACTCTAAATAAGTCCTCTCCTTGCTTGGTGTTCACTTCCTTCCCCAATTAGTCATTTCTGTACCAAACCAGACATCTTTCCTTTTCATCTTTCCTTGTAAATCAGCTCCTCCACTCACTCTCCTGGATTGTGATTGAGCTCACCCATCTGTAACACAGGGTTAATTACACTGACCCACCTCAGATGAGGTGGTGATGCTAAAAAATCATTTAAAAAGCATGTGGAGATCCTTAGATGGAAGACAATAGAGACAAGCTAATGGTTTTTATTGGTAGGGTTGCCATCTTTCTGGACTAGTCCCAAGGGGCAAGATATGATCATGGCACATAGCGATGATGCTGGTTAGTGTGTGGCCTTGAAGTCTGTGTCATCATGTATATCTAGATAATTGCCTAGCATTTATTGCCTTTGTATCTGAGAGCCTTAAAAGGACTGTATCCTGGTTATCTATT
Organism: Sphenodon punctatus; assembly: GCA_003113815.1. NCBI lineage: Eukaryota > Metazoa > Chordata > Lepidosauria > Sphenodontia > Sphenodontidae > Sphenodon > Sphenodon punctatus. Next base: position 2,317,133 of record QEPC01001665.1, on the reverse strand, counting down.
TGTGGGGGAGAGGGGGGAGAGTCAATTCTGATTTAATGTGGTGAACTGATCTTTATTTTCCCCCAGATTTCCACTCTCTACACTTTCTTGTTTCTGCTGCAATCAGAGGCAACAAAGGGTGAAAACAAATGAGACAGTAGCACACATTAGCCCCCCCAGGTGGGTGTTCACCTGCCTGTTTGTGAGGTGGTCACCAGATGTTTGCGCCAACCAGACACCCACCCGCCATGGAGCTCTCACTGATGTCAGAGTCTCGGAGAACATGGAGGCTGTTGTGCGGGCCAATGTGGGCTAATATACACCTATGTGGCTGCCTCCTGTCTCTTAGGGTGCGCGCAGCCTCTACCTGCATACAAGCCTGCTAGGATGATAAAATCCCAGGCACAGCCCTTAGAGCTGTCTGAGGAACAAGCCCTGTCTCTGCTCTCGCTCTCACTGGCCCTTTGATGGTTTACTTTCACTTTTTGGAGCATTCCAAAATGACACTTAAAAAAATGAAAAGAAAACAGAGTAAGGGGTCACTGCCATCAATCTCCAGGACTTTTCGGGTACTTTCCAGGCTTTATTTCAGGCACATTTCCTCAATTCACGCCCCCCCCCCCGTTAGATTCAACACGTCGGTGGCTTTTATGGGGCTCCACAGACTGAATACGAGTGCCAGTGAGCTAACATCTCATTTGTTGTCACCCAGAGTCCCCCTGAGACTGGGTTTGTGGTATTTGGGGCCTGACCAGAAAAAGGAATTTGATGAAAGACCTTGTTCTCACTAAGTTTCAAATCTGATTTCGACAGGTCTAAATGGTTCAGAAAGGGGTTTTTTTGTGATGGTTCAGAGACGTGACTGCTGAGCATTTCAGATTCTCTTCTCTCTATGCATGTCCTCAGCAGTATAACGAAGTCACCCAAGGACAGATTTAATTCTCCTACAGGGCCATGCATTTAGGATGCCAGGGAAAACCTGTTATTACAAAACACTTATGAATTGTGGGATAAGCGAGGCACCCTGTGTGATAGGTCCACCATCCTTTTAGCACCTGAAAAATGCACAGCATGTTTTGGGAGTTGGGGACAATGGAGTTAAATGAAGAAATATCTTCTTTTCCTTCTCTTAGGGATAATTAGTTACCCGTGCAGCACTTACACCACCTGCTAATGCAGAGATCGGAAGATCAATGGCCAGGTCCTCAGTTACATTGCTGCAGCTCTGCTGTCTTCAGGGAAATTACTTCAGGCCTAACTGAGATCAGAGTCCAGGGCCGGCCCCAGGGTTTGTGAGGCCATGTGTGAAGTCTTGTTGCGGGGCCTAATTTGCATAATTAGACCCCACCTGATTATGCAAATGTGTAAGTTTACATAAAATTTACTCCCTCTGGGTTTAAAATTTAAACCCCCCACCCCATAACAAGTTCATTTGCACCCCCGCCCCCATATAATCAATTCACGCTGCCCCCCACCCATAACCATTTCATTTGTGCCCCCGGGGCAGCATGAATTGATTATATGGGGGCAGGGGTGCAAATGAACTTGTTATGGGGTGGGGGTTTAAAGACAGTATTCCTGTTAGCAATAACTTCATTCCTATTGAAGAGTTAGTGAAATAGCAGCCATAATAATCTCAGCACTATATTTGCAGATTTTCCAAGATAGAGTAGATATTGCTTTACATCCTAAATTCCTACCCAAGAGAGTATAAGTAAGACAGTTGTGAGAATGTGACCCTTTTTGCACAGGCCTCTCCCAGCCATGAACACGCAGATTTCTGCATGTTCATGGGTGAGGGAGCCTCATGTGAACGACGTGGTGCACGTGCCCACGCGTAACATGCATCCCCACTCACCCCCACGCACGGAGCAACCGGGGAAAACGGCGGCAGCTCCGTGCGAGTGGGGGGTGAGTGGGGATGCGTGTACGGCTGTGTGCACCTCCTGCCCATGCATTGGCANCCCGGCAGAGCCGTGTAAAAACGGCCTGTGAGGAGCCACTCAAGAAGAACAGAGGGTTGCTGCCTTGTAAAGAAGGTTCTTCGAGATGGCTGTGAACATTCTCACAACACCCACCCTTCCAGCCCCGCATGGATTTTTTTCTTATATTCCTAGAAAGGGTTTGAAGGAACTGTCATTCTGAGGGGGAGAGTGCTTTTTATAGTAGAGGAGCTCAAGACCATCACATGGTCTGTTATTTGAATAGGGTGAACATGCACAACCGAGTTGTGATAATGTTAGACATCATCTCAAAGAACCTTCTTTACAAGGCAACAACCTTCTGATCACTCACATGTAAACAAACAGCTTTATCTCCCAGTCTGATCAGTGTCCTGCTGCTACTGCTAACAGGCAGAGGTAGGTGAGGGATAGGGACTAGAGCCAGGGAGGCAGAAGAACTTATTGGGGGAGAAGCTGACTGCAGGACTGATAAAACTGCAGCCAGCTGGTCTCACTGGAAATTTTCAGCTCTCTTTTCTTGCCATTTCCAGCTTTTTTTCCCATTGTTAAACATTTTGTCCCTTCTGATGAATATCGTACAGAAGGAGGAAAGATAGGGAGAAACCTTATGGCTCTCCCCTGGTGAGATCCTAGGCAGATACACAAGCCGTGGCAGATTAGAAGCCAGCAGGGTTCGTGTATGTGTGCCGATGTTTTTGGAAGAACATTTAGTGTGGGAAGAATGGGTCTGCTTTTCTTGTCTTCAGGGCATGTTTGACATTGTCTCTCTCTGCATCATCCCCGGTCACTTTAGGAAGATTTTAATCAGCCAGCTTGCAGGGTTTATGGTGAGTTACGGGAGCAAGCTGTGATGGTTAACTCTATGATAACTGGAGACATGTGCCAGAGAGGAGGAAGAGAAAAGAGTAAAACTCAGCAAGAATGCTGTGAGAACCCCCTGCCATAAACCAGTTACTTAGTTCTGATCTTAAGTGCCAGAGCCATTGAAATGGCTAGCGTGCAGAATTATAGTTTGCTTATTGGTTCTTCCTTCAAATAGGTCTTTGCGTGCAATCTTGTCTGTGTGTGATATGGGATAGGGCACTGGCAAAGGATGAGGGGGGTGAAGGGACAAAGAGTAATGTTTTACTTGTAGCTGGGGGGGGGGAAGTATTCTTTAACAGACAGTTTAATTAGAGGTTTGTTAGATTATAGCCCGAAGGCTTTCAAACCTCTGAGGAGAACTTGTGCAAAGCTGGAGACTATAATAAAAATACCCCTGAGCCAGTTAGTCTGTACGGTAACACGGTCCCTTTAACTTGGAAGAGAGACATTGCTGGAGGGCACTTCTGTAATATTACCACTAAAAATTAAAGACGGAAAATCATATGTCCAAAATCCCACCTTGTTCAGTGTTCCTGACAGCCCACTGGGCTACTTAAACACAAATATTTATAAAACATAAAAATCATCCAAAGAGCCTTTCAGCCTTTTGTGGCATTTTTTAATTTTGCTTACTACAGGCAGCTACATTAAATGACTCGGTTTCGCTTTGCTGCTAGTCAGTTTCATGCACCGATTTCTACAGACTAGCCTAAGGATTCCCAGCATCAGAGGTCAGGGTTGAAAATCTCAAGTGTTCAAAAATCCTAAACCAGATGCTTTACAATTATGAGATCCCCCCCCACTCAAATAAATAAATAAATAAATAAATAAATGTGGGATTCCTTTTTGTGTCTCCTGGTTTCTAAGTCACTCTGGCCTTTTAAAAAAAAATCTTTCCTTTCAGCCACGAGCAGGCTGGAAGCTTACATTCTTTAAATGACAGTTGAGATTCTTACAATTTTGGCATCTAACACTTTAACAAAACATCAAGAATCTCAAGCTAAAATTGTGGGAGTTGGGAACCTAGAGGAGGTAAGGTATGAAATCCCACTCTAAACTGCTTTTACAGTGGCCTCTTAAGAAGTATGTGTGAATGATGTGGTGTGCGTGTGCAGATGTGGATAGATGTGCATGCTTTGAATATATTCTTGATCTAAATATGGAATAAAAGTTTTGCTAATGCTATCCCTCTGTTGAACATGGGCTGAATCAAAGCCTCAGATCTGAATACTCTTAAACTTCAGGGAATTTAAAATGTGCATGTTAGATCTTGGTTCTGCAGCTTGAGTCCATCTCTGTTCTATAATAACAGTATTACCAACCCCAGGGCTCCAAAATCATGAGTTGACAGCTGAGATCCTCACATATTTGTTTGACTTCATTCAGGAGCTTATGCTTTATGGAAAATACCAAATATCACAAAACACAGGATAAAACGCAAGTGTTTGCAACAGTGAGTCCATGCATTACACATAAATCAGAGACTATCATGTGGACTGTCGGGAGGGCATGAAGCAGGGAGTTGTCTCTGAGCAAATGTGTGGTGGTCTGTGAAGAAAGTGACTAAAAGCACATGCCTTGTTTCTTTTCTCCTCAGACTGGGGGTGGCGTGGGGGCTAAGGGATGTAAATACTGGAAAAGAAGGTAGACTCCTTTCAAGGACTTCTCTGACATGCAGCCCCTTTCACGGAGAAAAAGTGGTCGTTTAAGTAAACAGATAAACACAAGAAGGAAAAGGTCTGTTTACACCATCTAAGATGGTTTTGAAATGCTCAGTCTCGCTGAGAGTACTGCTAGCTAGCCTGTGTGTCAGATATATTCACGGAGCTGTGTGGCCCACCACTGGGATAACGAGAGAAAGGGAATGGGTCCAGATTGAGGTGTGCTGGTGGAGCTGCATGCAAGAAACATCCTCTTTGCCTCCTGTACTTTGCCTACAGCAGCTCTCAACAGCATTTCCAGCCTCTCCTTTTTGGAAGTGATTTAAAAACGCACTAATATATATTGTCTGCGACTGCTTTCAGCACCCACTGATGGAGCCTCTTCACTAACTAACAATCATGTCCCAGACAATAATAGTCATAGCATAGTTAAGGGTGTCAATGGAAGTAGAAATGATCACACACCAGGCTCTAGAAGGGCGGGTGGAGAGCTGCCTTCCCCGCATTCCCATTCTCTGCTCACAAATAACTCTGCTGTCTCACAGCCCCACTACTGACATCCAAAGTATTTCTTATGCCAGGGGTGGGGAACCTTTTTGCTCCCAGGAGCCACTTTGAAAATTAGTACAAGCTCCAGGGGCCACATAGGACCTTTTCACACAGACACTCTAACACTGATAAAATGGGTGTTACATTTTATTATACAAGTTGTAGGGCACCCATAGCACATGCCTGCAGCCCTGCAACATGTATAATAAAATGTAACACCCATTTTATCAGTGTTAGAGTGTCTGTGTGAAAAGGGCCATAGAAATTGGGGGTGGGGGCAGCAGTGGGGCACTCAGTGGGTGTGCTCAAGAAGAGGAAGGTCCAGATCATGGATCTATGCCATGGCTCTGTTCTGTCTTTGTGTGCCTACCCTCATTTCTGCTTCCTTATCCTGAACCAGTTTTTCAGTGCTTGGGGGTAGGAGATTGATCCAGGGGCTAAATGAAGAAACTGAACAGTGACCAAATAAAAACTAGCTGTGAGCTGCATTAGGCCCCCATGCCTGAATTTCCCCATCCCTAGCTTATGCTGCCCTGCTGCCCACATGCAGGATGCTGATTGAAGTTGCCTTTGAATATCTGTTTTATCTGTAAATTCTTTGAATTCAACCTATTCAAATTTAGAAACCTGATACGTTCTCAGAGGTTGGATCCGAAAGAAGTCCTTCCTTTGCAAAATATGCTCTGGTTTTTACTTTGCCTGTTCATTAATTCAGTATTCAGTGCTTTGTATTCAGTATTTGCCCAGTCAATAATTTGTTAGTCAATATATTGTCAATAATTTGTTACTCAATATCCTTTTTTAAAGGATATTTAATTCTGTAACTGAATATCTGAATTTGGGATGGTAAATTCATTTCATCAGCTTTAATTTCTGATGCCAGACCAACTCAAGTTGATTCTCTTATACAGGGAAAAGGGCCCCTCCTCTTCACACACACATCCTCCAAGTCCCTACACACATATTCAGGCTAATTTTCCTCCCAATGATTTTTGATACTCAAGTCATGCTTGGGTAAGGCAATTTTAGCACTGAAATTCAGGCATCGCCCCCTGTAACAGACAATGAGAAATGAGGCTGGAATACATTGAATGATTAATTGGCAGACTTCACACACACAAATGGTCAGACATTCTACTAATATTCTTTCTGACAACTAAACAAATAAAAAGCACCTTCTCTAGGACTACACTTCCAGTCTGTACGTGCAAATAGTAACTAAGAGCCAGTGTGGCGTAGTGGATAAGGTGCTGTACTTGGACCTGGGAGACCAGTGAACTCAATGGGTGGCCTTGGGAAAGTCACAAACTCTCAGCCTCAGTTCCACATCTGTGAAATGGGAATGTGTGTGTGTCTGTCTCTCCCTGTGTTTCCCTCATCCTTGTCCATCTTAGATTGTATGCCTGCTGGGCAGGAACTTGTCTCTGAAAATCTGTGACTGTAAAGCGCTGTGTATGCCTAGTAGCAGTATAGAAATGATAACAGTACTAATCTCTACTCACCAATAATTAACACAATACTCTGCATTTATGAAGCACCATTTATCTATTGATTTCAAAGCACTTTAGATTTGGGAGTTTAGTCATATCTTTTTTTTCTTTCCCAGTTTGAGTTACAGATAGGTGAAGAAACTTGCCCAAGGCTACGTGATGAGTCAGTGGCAGTGCTAAAAAAAGAACCCAGAGGTCCTGGTCTTCTGTCCTGTGATTTCTTTCTCACTATGTATAATAGGGGTGGGACTCTGGGCAAATTTTCGGTTACATTCGGTTTTGGTTCTCATGTATTTCGGTTTTCATATTGGTATCGGTTGTATCGGATCTTTTGCATTGATTTTTTTAATTGGATTTTTAACATTGCGGTTTTCCCACTGAAGTCAATGGGGACAAACCACAATGTTAAAAATCCGATACAAAAATCAGTGCAAAAGATCCGAGACAACCAATACCGAAAAAGCCTGAAATTTCGGATTAATCTGAAATGACCATTATCGGGTACTTTCGGTTCTTTCCAAAACCGAAAGTCCCATCCCTAATGTATCACTTTAGAATCACCGTTGCGTCTCTGAAGTTAATTTTCCTTCCACCTTGCTCCAGGTGTGAATAGTGACTAGACTCTAAATCATTCGTAGCCGACCTGATTCTGGGTCAGGGTAGATCTTTGCATGTGACCGTGGGGTGTGAGTGACTCTGTGTTTATGTCTATGCCCATGAAAGTGATGACTTTGTGACTGCCTTTGTTTGTGTCTGTGACTGTCTGTATGTGTAACAAGATGTCTGGGTAATAGCTCTGTGTCTGAAAGTTTATTTTTTGCTTTGCTACTTGACAGTGAGCCATTGGCATCTAATCACAACTGGGTTAAGAAATGAACACCTATTAGAATGAATGGAGTGGGAAGAGACGGCTCCCAGCTCCTTGGGAGCTCTATTGTCTCAGTCTCTCTGATGACAGAGCAAACAGTGGGGCACAACCTTTCAGGCTGAGAAGGAATGAAGTTTTCCTGTGATATCCTCTGTTTTTCCTCCTATACACCTGGAAGGCAGTGTTTCCATAGCAAGCCTTTTCTACATGGATCTTAGCTAATCATGCTCTTTTAGTCAGTCACATTTCCAGTGGTCAAGGAGAGACTTATGAGTGAGATCCTTAATTAAAAGACTAGGACGTAGGACACTTGCACTGCTGTAAAGTCTACATATTTATGCAACTTGCTAGTGTAGATGCAGTTATACCAGCATTAACCCTTATGTAGATTTAGCTCTGCTGACATAAAAATGTTTATGCACTATAACTACACCTGTACTAGAGAGTGACACAGGCATTAAGTGTGGTCATTGCAAAAGTGTGTAAGCATTTATAGGACTCTCTTGTTTGAGAAGAGGAAACAGTGCTAGCCTATTAATGCAGGCCTGGCCAGAGCATTGTTTATATGGCTGTATCACACTGGGTGTTGTTGATTGACTGCCTTTAGAAGTTATAGGGTGTTTTTACACATGATAGGCTGCCTCTGCCACCACGGACTTTGCAGGGCAGTGGAGGTAGCCCTCACCCCAGTTGAGATGGCCAGGCTGCCAAAGAAGCATGATGGTGGGCCAGGGAGGGGGCAAGGCGATGCATGGACATGCGTCCATATGTCCCTGCCCCACGCTGTGTGCAGCACCCCCACACACACTGACGGGCAGTCATGAGGGCCAATGATGACTGCCATGGCGCCTGGCCCCTGCTGCCACTCCGGACTGGGTTGAGTGAAGCGGGCTATCAGACGTGATAGCCCACTTCAGTCTGGGTCTGGCGGCTGACTCCCGACCATGGTGGAGCTTAGCCCGGGCTTTCAATTGGGGATTTCCTCAAGTGACAGTCTGGAGTAAGCTCCACCATGGTTGGGAGCTAGACCTTGGTAACATCTGGTGGCACTTTTTAAATGGTACGTTGGGCATGGATTAATCCGCACTAAAGTGGATTACTCTGTGCCCAATGTCACATCTGAAAACACCCATATAAAGGAATACTTCTGAGACAGATATAAGATGAGGTAAGATCCTAAAGGAAGGTCCTCTGCGGGTACACGCTAGGAAGGAGGTTCCCAGTTTCTTGCCAGCTAGCAGAAAGCAAGAAAGTTCTCAGTTGCATTAAAGAGCCATTGAAACATTATTAAAATAGAACTGGCCCTGAGGAACGTGGTCTTTGATATGACTGTGCTGGTTGGTGAGGCTTACAAAAATAATACGGTTAAAAATAATGAAAAAGGTAATCATGCTCTTTACCATGTCCCGTGTTGCAAGAATAAGAGGGCACCCGAGGAAAGATAAGTCTTATTTATTTATATTTATATTTATTTATATTTACATTTATATCCCGCCCCCTCCCGTCAACAGACGACTCAGGGCGGCTTACAAAATACATTTTAAAACTATAAAAACAATAACTACAATAAAAATATAAACAGAGAGAGAACCTAAAACCAACATAAATAAGGGTAAAACAGTCAGACTAAAAAACCCTTTCTCCTCCCACCCTACAAACTCCTTTCCCCAAAGGCCTGGGCGAACAGCTAGGTTTTACAGGCCCGGTGGAAAGTCAGCAGACATGGGACCAGGCGAACTTCCTCCGGGAGGGAGTTCCACAGCCGTGGTGCGGCCACTGAGAACGCCCTCTCCATTGTGGCCCCCCAGTTAACTCGGTGGACCTCCAAAACGGTGTCCCCTGAGGACCACAAGGATCACCCTAGGGCCTGAGGAGTGAGGCGGTCTCTCAGATAGGAAGGGCCCAAGCCGTGTAGGGCTTTAAAGGTTAAAACCAGCACCTTTGAATTGGACTCGGAATGCTATAGGCAACCACAGAGCTCAGAGCACTGGTGTTATGTGCTCCCTACGGCCCGTCCCTGTCAGAAGATGGGCCGCCGCATTCTGCACCAGGGCTGTGCATTCTGGTTTTAATAGAACCTAAATAAATATACCAGAAAAAGCCCTTTTCGGCGTCCATATTCTGAACCTGAATAATATGTCTGTATATTTGGGTTTTGAGTGAATATAACATTACCCCAAAAAACATAATATCTGAGGTCTTGAACTGGGCCCCCAAAACTTCAACCATATCCATCTTGGAGTGGGGCTGCTCTTTGACTCTCAATTTCACTGCTTGCTTGGGGAGCCTCTAGTGAGTTCTCCAGGACCCTACCTGCAGAGGCTGTAGCCTGTCTCAGAACTGCAGTGTCCAGTACCGCATCCAGGTCCAGCCTAGCCAGCGAGAAATATTGAGTCCATGGCAGCCTCATTTCCCCACCCACCCCAAGCCAGCATCACCTCCCAAAAGCCAGTGACCCCCCCACAAAGTCAGCCCCATATCCTATTCCCACACAGAGACCCTACTTTCCACAAGCAAATGACTCCCTTCTGAGCCAGAACCATGTCACATTTCCTCCATCCCAAGCCAGTGACCATCCCCAAGCCAGTGATACCCCCTAAGTCAGATCTATGCCACATTCTCCCATCCCCAAACCAGCAACTCCTTACATCAGCCAGCCCCATGTTCTATTCTCCCTCCTCCCAAGCCAGCTGCATACCTCACATTCCCTCATGCCAGTGATCCCCCTGAGCCAGACCCAGGCCCCATTCCACCCTCTCCAAGCTAACAACCTCCCCACCAAGCTAGCCGTATTCTCCACCCTCTCCCAAATCAGTGGGTAATTTCCCACACTGAACCCTGGACCAGGATCTGTCTCGGATCCCGGTCCGTGATCAGACCAGCTGTCCTTTAGATGTGGTGGCCTATTCTCTGAGGGGGATCGGGGAGGCGGCGGGGCTGCGCAGGGAGGCGGCAGGGCTGTGTGGTGTGACATGTGGCTGCTTGGCCCTGCCCCCCCACGCTCCACCAGCCACCCACCCTCGGGGAGACGGGCGGGCGCAGTGACCAATCAGGCTGCTGCGCCCGATCCCGTACCACGGTCTGGACCACGGTCAGGAACGGGGCAAGGTAACAGATGCTACTTTCACCCCATTCTGGCCTCACCTCCAGAATCATGGTTAGCTGTGAACCCTGCCAGGAATTCACTGTGGTGAACATCTGGTGGGGCTCACACAGACGTTCACGCAATCACAGCCACCACACCGACTCCACTGTGATTCAGTGTGGTTGACTGTGATCACGTAATGTCTGAAATTACCCAGCGTTCCCCTTTATACACTGATACAGACTTAGCAACAGTTTTGACTGCATTTTCCTTTCCTTATAGGCTTGTCAAACAAGACAGAGCCCCACTACACATACATGTCAAAATATAAGCCATAGGCAGGGACCTGTGTTCACTACATTTTCCATATTGGCGATGATGGGAAAATCAAAGCGAACACAGGTAAAGATGCAAATACATACAAATATTAAAAACACAAATACAAACAAAAATACAAATACTTGACCCCATGCACAGCCCTACTTAAAAACATGATGAGAGAAGAAGAGTGGTGGTTAAAGCATAAGTCTGGACAGTAGGAGTGGGCCTTTTACTGGCTCTGCCACAGGCTTTGTGTGTGACCTTAGGCATGTAATTTAACATTGCCATGCTTCAGTGTTCCTGTCTCTAAGATAATAGGCACAGTTACACCAGCCTACATCATATGGGTAACTGAGAGGCTTACGTTATTAATGCTTGCAAAGTGCTTTGAGATTGTGGAATGGAAGTGGCTATAAAAATGAAAAGTGTTGCTATAAAGCAAAGAAAAGGAAGTATTTCTTGTATAACTTACAAGTAACCTGTGGCATGTGCTCCAAGAGGATATTACTGAAGCAAGTATTGTAGCAAGTCTGTAAAACATGTCACATTTATAAAGAGCATCAGTAGTGATACTTGCTTTGATAAAATTACAAGGGCTCTGAGTTCCTGTGCTTAAAGGTATATCAACTCATATTTACCTGCCAAGAACAGTAAGAAATGCCCCTATGTCTCAGATGTATTATTTGGCATTGTGGGTGAATGGGTGGAGGGTGTTATGCAAACACACTCTATGAAGCATTTGGCTAAAGCTCTATGACTAAAATTAGAGACGGGACAGTAGACCAGAAGGACTGATGCTGTCTTTGCATCTGCAAGGTTGACAATCCAGATACTCAAAATTTGTAAATCATGTCCTAAAAATGATGAGATGTATAAAAACAATGCTTTGATACTTTTTTATTGTTCCTTTAGTTGGAAATACACTACAGTCTTATTTCCAAGCTTTTCTCTGCAAACATGAGGGCTAGCAGCTTGCTTTCTTCTAAAAATGAAAGCTGACATTCTCTATGGGGGCACACTAGAAGAAACCCCTAAAATCTTTAGACTTGAAGAAACCCCTAAGATCATGGGACTTTGCAATCCTGAGGACAGCACAGACCGAACTCTTGTTCTTACCTGCTTGCTTGGTCCCCTCTGGATAAATTCAAAGCCACTGCAAACATGTAAACTGAAGAAATTGCCTTCCACCTACACAGTGGGTGTTTTCACACAGATGTGGAAGTGCTCAAGCCCAGAGCAAGTTCTGGGGTGCACCCCCATATCGGCCCGCTTGTAGCCCCACCTGGATCAATTTTAAATGGCCTCAGCAGCTGCTGCAGCCCACAGTCCATCTGTGTGGTGCTCCCTTACGCACACCATAGAGTTGTGGGCAAATCGCTTGACACTCTGTGCTGCTGCCTGCAACTTCATGGTATTGCCCAAGGCAACCCCCAGAGGAGACCTAAGCTTGAGTGGCTGTCCGCCAAAAAGACAGAGAGCAGTCCTGCCTCCGGCCTGTGCATTGCCTGCTCTGCTAGCGGTGCTCCTGAATGTTCCGGAACACTGCTGGCAGGGCTGCCTCGCCTCTGCTCTGCCAGCACATCTGGCGGGCTGCCTTTAAATGGATGGCCTGCCCAGAAGTGAGGTTGGGCAGATGTGTGGGTAGTGTCCATGTGAAGACACGCATTGAGGCAACTCTTCCTCCTCTTCCATGGAGCTCTCCCCTTTAATGCAAAGTGTGACAGAATGGTCTAGGTAGAAACACAGAAGTTTACCTATTTTTCACCCTTATACGTTTTGGCTGCAGAAAGCTAATTTCAGGTCCTAACAAGCATGAAACTGTTCCATTACAGATAGGATCAAATGCTGGCACATTTTATCTGTTTGCCTGTTAGAAATGGTCAATATCAAACAAGCTAATCTAGGGAGAGTGATGAAGCATTGATCTTTTGTGTCTTATCAGATGTGAACAATAAGACTGGCTTGGATGAAACTTTTTTCTTTTCTTTTTTAAAGATGAGCAACAAAAGACGGGCAGGGGAGATTTTTAGTTTTATGTGTAAAATCTGAGAATTCAAGAAAGAGCATTCCAGTTCCATTTGTAACTGGAACTAAACTAAGACCAGGAATCAGTGAAGAGCCCACCTTCACCAATGCAGGACCTGTTTAGAAGATGGACATTGAAGTAGCCTCATTGAGTTGTTTTAATCTTTATTCAGACCTTCTAGTCCATGGTCGCTCGGGGACCTTTACTGACCGTGTGCATGTGTGTGAAATCCTAATGAGCTGTCCAGTGCATACACGAACACTGTCTGAATGGAATCAAAGTGGCCAACTCTGTGTCAGAAGCCCTATACCAAAAACAGCAAAAAGTCATTCTCCTTTAAGTGTTTGGTATTCAGTAGGGGTGGGAATTCCGGTTCTCCCGAGATCCGATGTATATTACCAGTATTTGGGTGTATTGGCTTAATACGATAAATCCGATATTTACCTGCACCGGCATACCGGATTTTTAACATTGGCAGCAGTACTGGATTTTTTACATTGTGGCCATTGAAGTCAATAGCCGCAATGTAAAAAATCCGGTACTGCGGCCAGTGTTAAAAATCCGGTATGCCAATACCGGTACCGGTACATCCGGTACCTGGGAGATCCGATACCGGTACATCCGGTATCTGGTATTCTCCCCAGTGTCCCACCCCTAGTGTCCAGGGTTTTAGCGATGGAGGATCAGAATCTTGCACCCACTGTGTGATGTTCACAGTGGCCTCAGTACTAAGAATGGTGGCAGACATGAGGCCCTAGATGGGGACAGATTTGAAACAATAAGCATAACATGTCTCCTGAGAGTTTGGAGAGTAGAATACATCTGTTACATACTTGCGTTCATTCCTTTGGGATGCCCGAGTCTTTGTGCAGTTTGAGGACGGAGAAAAACCTGTTGTTCAAATTGCTGTTCTTGCAACAAAAATCCCATCTGTATCAAATACCCAGAAGTAAGATAGACCTTCAGCTGTAGCACTCGTTCCCTAAATTACCCCTGATAGCAACGTAGGCATGCAAAGTCTATCAGTGTCAAAGAGGGCCATGATGCCATCTGCAGATTGTGACCTCACTTGCAAATTTCAAATCTCTGCCTATCACAGTTTAGGAATCTCTGAGCTATCACCATTTCTTAAGAGTGAGAGTAACTGAAAAAATCTCCTCACCTTGTCAGTGCTACTCAACCTTTTATTTTAAACTACCCCCCTTTTGGTTATGATTCAAGAGGCAAAGCGGAAATAACACCAATATGAGTTGCAAAAACAACCGCTCTGTGCCCAAACAAACTCCATGTAAGTTGGTGGTGTGACCAAAGAATATGTAACTAATATAATTAGCTTCAGTTCAGGGTCTCAGAAAGACCATATTCAAGAGTCAGAGTGAGATGTATGAAAGATCACCTTCTTAGATAGGTTTCATCAGCTGGCCTAAATTAAATGATAACAACTCCTAATAATGGAGTCTGCAAGCTGTGGTGTCACCAAGGGCTTTGAACATCTGACTAAGAAGGGTCAAAGGAACAACAACTCTCATCCAGAAGGATCCTAAATAATTTTTCAGAATGTCTATAAGGGATTGATTCACCATAGTCTTCATAGCTTGCTTTTTTATTTCCCAAGCAAGTCTCACTCATACCTGATTTCGACTTGAAAGGAGAAGACATAGGTTAAGCCCAGAGGTAGAAGTTTAATGTACATGTTGGAACCCAATTTGAAATGAATGTCTTTGTGCAGATAGACCGATAATGCTGTTCTGTAAAGAAACTAATTATTGGAACTAGTTTGGACATCTTGTGATCATTAAAGTGCTATCTTCAGTAGAGCAGTATGGCAAAGGAACAACACACAGTCCCTTCTGAAACATAACCTTTTAACTAAGTAAGACGAACACCAGCAGCCACAGGGAGTAGTACCCAGAAGAGGACTTCTAGCTCTGTAACACCAGAGCTTGTTTAAACCATGTAACACAGATGTAACCACTTAACAAAAAGACCTTTCCTACTTGCAGCCTCACTCTTTAGTAATGAAACAAGTGGCATCACCAATGAGTGCAAAATTTAAGCTGGTATAAGAGTTCTGTGCTGACAGCACCCAGTGTTGGCAAATATAGGGAACAGAACTGCAGATACCATCAGAAGTGGCTCAAGCTGCAAGAGCGACAGTCTGCTGAGCTGTTGTCTGTCTGCACAGCTCTGTTTGGCACTGGGCAATGAGATGGAAGAACTGTGGTCCGGTACAGGAAGACATTCACTCCAAACCCATCTGTCTGCTGCTTGTCTGCATGAGAAAGTTGCACCTGTCTAACTTAAGATGTGAATCTAAACTGATTTAATTAAACCAGTTCAAAATCCAGTACAGGCACTTTAAAACCAAATTAAAGATGCGTCCACACGGGCCTGTAGTGGTTTAATTAAATTGGGTTACAATCCAGTGTAAATTAAGCTGATTGAAATTTCTTAGGTATGCCTGCCCTAAGTCAGCATAACTGTGTTGGAGCAGGCAATGCCCTTTAAGAGGGCCTGCTCATCACCTTATGTCTCAGCCCACCCCCTCTGGGAGAGGGTGGGCAGCAGACACTAGATAAGAGCAGATGTCAGTAGAACTTTGGACATTTTTGAGGGTGTAAATAAGCATGTGGTTAAGGGTGAGCCGGTCGATATAGTGTATCTAGACTTTCAAAAGGTGCCTGCCAGTCTGCTACCAGAAAAGAGCTCTTTTCTAGCAGAAGTGAAACGAGCTCTTCTCTAGCAGACAAGTGAAATATCTCGACTTTCTGCTAGTCTGATGGCAGAAAAGAACTCTTCTCCAGCAGAAGAAGTGAAATGTACTCTGGAATCTCTTTGGATAGAAATTCCATGTGCAACGGGGAAGTGTGTAACAGTTGGATTATACTATCAGCTCCCTGATCAGGACAGTAAAATGCTAATGGAGATTAGACAGGCTACTAAAGTTGAAGACACAGTAATAATGGGTGATTTCAGTTACCCTAATATTGCCTGGGTGAATGTCTCCTCAGGGTGTGATGTGGAGGTAAAATTTCTAGATGCTGTAGATGACTGCTTCTTGGAGCTGCTGGTCCTGGAACGTACAAAAGGAGGAGCTACTTTGGATCTAGTTTTAAATGGAGTGCAGGACCTGATGAAAGGGGTAACAGTGGTAGAGCCTCTTGGTAATAGTGATCATAATATAATCAAATTTGACATAGATATAAGGGGGAGATTAACAAAAAAAATACCACAGTAACATTTAACTTTAAAAGGGAACTATGCAAAAATGAGGAAGCTAGTTAGAGGTAAAGTAAAAGGAGCAGCTGCAAGGGTTAAATGTGTGCAAGAGGCGTGGAGATTATTTAAAAACACCATCTTGGAAGCATAGATTACATGTATTCCACATATAAAGAAATGTAGCAAGAGAACCAAATGTCTGCCAGGGTGTCTAAATGGGGAGGTGAGTGAGGGTATTAGAGCCAAAAAGGTGTCCTTAAAAAAATGGAAGGCTAGTCCTAATGAGAATAGGAAAGAGCATAAGCATTGTCAAACGAGATGTAAAAAATTAAAAAGACAAGCCAAGAGGGAATTTGAAGAACAACTTGCTAAATACACAAAAAATAATAATAAAACCTTTTTCAAGTACATCAGAAACAAGAAGCCTGCTAGAGAGTCAGTTGGGCCATTAGGTGACTAGGGGGTGAAAGAGGAACTCAGGGAGGATAAGGACATTGCAGAGAAGCGGAATGAATTGAGGAGGAGGTACGTGCAGACCTGGTCCATGAGGAGGTACTCGGTGCAAACTATTGTGGGTATTGAGGGCGTCCATCTAGTGTTTGATTTGGCCGGAGACAGATTAGGGCTGTTGCTGGTATACCATGCATCTACCTGTAGGGCAGCATCCCTACACGCCCTAACAGAATTGTGTCGAAGGTGACCCTGCGGTCTCCAAGTCCTGGGGGACTTCATTGTCCATGCCAACGCCGATCTTGGGGAAGTGGAGCGTGAGTTCATGGCCGCCATGACAACTAGGGGACTGTCTCAGAGAGTTGTTGGCCTGACACATGATGAGGGACATACCCTGGAGGGGACCTAATATTTTGCACTGGTCTTGAGGCAGGGAATCTGGTAGTGGGGGAAGTGTTAGCTGTGCCCTTGTCATGTTCGGATCACTACCTCCTCTAGGCCAGTCTCCTGACGCATGTTTGCCCCCAGAAAAGTGCAGAACCAGTTGGGTTGGTTTGCCCCCGGAGACTTATGGAAAGGTTCCGGAATTCTCTTGGGGAAATATCCCCCAATCTTGAAAGCCATTCACTCAGTGACCTTGTAGTTTTTTGGAATACCATGCTGACTCAGGCCATCGATCGAATGGCGTTTCCAGAACGTCAACAACGCAGGTCTCCCTGGTTTACAGAGGACTTGTGATGAATGAAGCAGGAGGGACGTCGGTTGGAGACACGGTGGCGCTGTACTTATGCTGAAGCTGACCAATTGCAGCATAGAGTCAGTTTAAGAACCTATGCAGAGAAGATGTTCTTTGCTGCCCTCATAGCGTCTGCGAAGTTGCATTCAGTTGAGCTTTTCCAGGTGGTATAGAGACTAGTCAGTCCGGCCTCTCTCTGCATGGAACTGGAATCTTCCCGTGCTCGCTGTGACATGTTTGATGACTTTTTTGTGGATAAAATCGCTCAGATTCACCACGACTTCGATGCTGCACTTATAGCAGTAGGAGAAACTGAGGTAATGAATGCCCTACCTTATCTGGTTTTGTGGGATCAGTTTCAGTGGGTGTCGCCCACTGATGCGGCGGATGTTCTTGAGGCTGTCAGAACCACTTGTTGTGTCTCAGATCCTTTCCCATCCTGGCTGATTAAGGCTTGCCGGGAGACGTTTGGACCATTGCTGGCTGGGGTTGTCAGTGCCTCCCTTAGGGAGGGCAGTGTGCCGGGCCATCTCAAAGAGGCGGTGGTGCGGCCTCTGCTCAAGAAACCATCGCTTGACATTGACTCCCTCACCAGCTACTGGCCAGTCTCTAACCTTCCCTTTTTAGGGAAGGTTATTGAAAGGGTGGTGGCTCAGCAGCTTCAGGGGCATCTGGATCGGGTCTGTTTTCTTGATCCTTTGTAGTCCGGCTTTCATCCTGAGTTTGGCACGGAGACTGCACTTGTGGCTTTGGTCGATGACCTATGCCGTGAGATGGATCAGGGTAGATTGTTTCTTTTGATCTTATTAGATCTGTCGGCAGCGTTTGATACCGTTGACCATGAGATGTTGGTGGCTCGCCTGCGGGACCAGGCGGGGGTGGGAGGAATTGTTCTTGAATAGTTCCCCGCTTTCCTGGCCGGAAGAACTCAGCAGATGATGCTCGGGGGGTATTAATCATCGCTGGGACCTCACATGTGGAGTCCTGCAGGGCTCTATTCTGTCCCCCCTCCTGTTCAAGGCGTATATGCAGCCTTTGGGCAAGGTTGTGAGAGGGTTCGGTGTGTGATGTCATCAGTATGCTGACGATACACACCTTTACCTCTCTTTTTCAGCGAACCCAGACCCGGCAGTCTCTGTGATTACCCAGGGTTTGGTGGCTGTGGGGGACTGGATGAGGGTGATTCATCTGAAGCTGAATCCCAACAAAACAGAGGTGATGTTGGTGGGTAGGGCTGCGGGAGTGGTGACCTCTGTCATTGATGGAGTTTGCCCGTCCCTAGCTGCTCAGGTCTGTAGTTTGGGGGTGCTTCTCGATTCACAGCTCTGCCTGGATTCCCAGGTGGAGGCTGTGGCGAGGAGCGCTTTTCGCCAGTTACATCTGGTACGACGGCTATTGCCATATGTTTCAAACTCTGACTTGACCACCATCATCCATGGCCTCATCACCTCTAGACTGGACTACTGTAATGCACTCTATGTGGGGCTACACTTGGTGATGGTCAAGAGACTGCAGCTGGTGCAGAATGCAGCGGCCCATCTTCTTATGGGGACGGGTTGTCGTGAGCACATTACACCAGTGCTCCCTTCTCTGTGCTGGCTGCCTATTGTCTTCCAGGCCTGATTCAAGGTGTTGGTGTTGACCTATAAAGCACTAAATGGCTTGGGCCCTACTTACCTGTGGGACTGCCTCATGCTCTGGACCGTGGTGCGACCCCTGCCGTTGGCCGGGGACGCCCGATGTGAGGTCCCCCAGGTTTCCCGGGTGGCAACGATGGGGAGGCCAACTATTGGTAATTTGTAACTTATTGCTAAAATGTGCTACTGTACCAGCAGATTGGAAGGTTGTTAAGAACAGAATTACTGAGCATATTAATAAACATGGCTTAATGGGGTATATGGATTTAGGAAAGGGAAGTCATGCTTCACTAATCTATTGGAATTTTTCGAGGGTGTAAATAAGTATGTGGTTAAGGGTGAGTGGGTCGATATAGTGTATCTGGACTTTCAAAAGGCATTTGATAAGGTTGCTCATGGAAGACTCTTGAGGAAATTAAAGAGTCATGGGATAAGAGGCAGTGTCCTATCGTAGATTGGTAACTGGCTAAAAAGATAGGAAGCAAAGAGTAGGACTAAATGGTTAGTTTTCACAGTGGAGAGAAGTAACTGATGGAGTGCCCCAGGGATCTGTACTGGGACTGGTATTGTTTAATATATTGAATAATGATCTGGAGAAGGGAGTAAAGAGTGAGGTGATCAAATTTGCAGATGACACAAAGTTATTCAATGTAGTTGAAACCCGAGCAAACTGTGAAAAATTGCAGGAGGATCTTGTGAGACTGGGTGACTGGGCATCTAAATGGCAGATGAAATTTAATGCGGACAAATGCAAAGTGAAGCACATAGGGAAAACTAACCCAAACTATATGTATACAATGCTGGGTTCTAAATTAGGAGTTACCATCAGAAAAAGAAACTTGGAGTCATTGTGGACAATACATTGAAATCCTCAGCTCAGTGTGCGGCGGTGGTCAAAACCTCCCGCAGAATGTAAGGAATAATTAGGAAAGGAATAGAGAATAAAACAGAAAATATCATAATGTCTGGATTGATGGCAGTAGGGGAGGAGCGCGGGAGACGGAGGTCCCGTCTGGTCCATCTTTGTGGGGAGAGTTTCGGGAAGTGACGCCGACCGATGCGGCGGATGTCCTGGGGTCTGTGAGGGCCACGTGTTGCGAACTGGATCCGTACCCGTCCTGGTTAATAAAAGCTTCCAGGAAGACGTTGGGGACGGTGCTGGCGAGGGTAGTGAACGCGTCCTTTCGGCAGGGGAGGTTGCCGCCCTGCCTTAAAGAGGCTGTGGTGCGCCCCCTGCTGAAGAAACCATCTTTGGACGTGGATGCGCTCGCCAGCTACCGACCTGTCTCTAACCTTCCCTTTTTAGGGAAGGTTATTGAGCGGGCAGTGGCGCTCCAGCTCCAGGTTCATCTGGATAGCATCGGG
>QEPC01001665.1:2262328-2295112 GCA_003113815.1 Sphenodon punctatus | reverse complement strand
CCCCGCACAATTAACTTGTGGAATTTACTGCCAGAGGAACTGGTCAAGGCTGGTAGTGTAGCTAGTTTTAAAAGAGGATTGGATAGATTCTTAGAGGATAGGTCCATTCATGGCTATTAGCCAAGTAGGTTTTGGGGATGTAGCTCTTACTGTTCGGGGCTGGAACAACAGGGAATGGATTCAAGGCCAGATTTAGGAATTTTGGCCCTTCTCAGGCAGCTGCCCCCAAGCCAAACCCCGCCTGCATGCTGCGTGTTCATGGGTGGGGGAGCCCCGTATGAACAGCGTGCGCACCCATGATGAGCGGGGGTGCATATGTGCGCTCGCGGTGAGTGGGGCTCTGGATTGTCCATTGTGACCTGTTGGGTACTTTTCCCAGGAGAAAGAGATTGACCCTTGTCAGAGACAGGATGCTCTGATGGACCATTGGTCTGACGACCAGTACATTACTTCTTATGTTGTTCTTATGTTCGCATGACTGGGAGCTGTCCAGGGTACCGAACCAGGGCTGGGAGAGGGATGGGATGGGAAAACGATATGCTGGAGAACTGTGAAATCCATGAATAGACATACTACTGAGTGAGAAACAGTGGCATGATGTGAGTGCCTTGGAGCAGGATCTGGCAAAGACTTAAAGGGAACAGCTGCACACCCTGTTACAGTATCATGTATAGTACCTGAAAGTACCAGGTAGAGGAGAAGCCAGTATAGTATAAGGGATTCTTTCTAGTATAGAGTTACTGATAGCGCCTTCTTGGACAGCATCTGCAGTATAGATACCCATGTAACTAACCCCTCAGTCTCTCATCACAGGGCAAGTGTCTTATCAGTACTTGGTTGGTAGCAAGTTTCATGCTCTTACAGATCACTTGATAATTCACACCCTCTGTTCTACAGTTGGTCATTATTATTATTATTATTATTATTGTAAAAAATTCAGTTGTTTTCATTATTTAATTTGGGAGTTTGTCAAGATAGCCATCAAAATATTTATGTCAACTAGAATCTATACTAAAGTCATTTTTCTTTTAATTTTAATATGCACTTTTTTGTATAAGTATGTATTTTCCTGTGCCCATAATACTCAGGTCATTGACATATTTCTATGTGGCTTAGAGAGGTGTCCAGTTATGGGAGGATCATAAAGCATGTTCAGAACAAAGAAGGCTCTGGATATGGAAGGTTATACTGTCTAGCAATGAATTAGTGTATATGTGTTACTGCTACCCTCTGCTGGATAAAAACAGAACTGTTCAATTGTGTTTTAAGCTCCATACTTCTACCATTAATGGAGACTGGCTTTTAGGGCTCGATCCTGCTGTCACTGAAATGTATGGCAAAGCTCCCATTTACTGCAACTTGCTTGTTGTATAACTATATCACACTTTTGCAGCAGGGCTGTGCTTTCCAGGGGAAGTAGTCTTAACTCTTCAGTGCTGCTTAGGGGGGGGAAAGCCCAGAACGTTACATCATGTGAAATGGGATCCCTGGAAGTTTAATGCAGCTTGGCTCCATGGGGAGAAGGAGACCCTTCCTTTGTAAAACATTTTGAAAACTGAGGGGGAAGGTGCTGTACAGCACCTTGTGCAGATGGTGAACCTGAGGTACAGAGAGGCAAAGTGTCTTGGCTTAGGTTACATTGTCATTTAGAATCACAATTGTGAGGAGTTCCTAAACTCCCAGTCCTTGGTCCTGCCTACCAACCCCTGCCTTCAGTTATCAAAAGCATGATTGAACAGGAAACGAAATATCAGCATTAAACCCTCCAGCAGCAGCAGCAGCAGCAGGGTTTGAGACATTCTCTCCACTTTACAGACGGGGAAACTGAAGTTCCCGGAGGTGCAGAGACTTGTGATTCACTAGCAAAGCTGAGAGCCAAACTCAAATCTCCTGGTTTCTATTCCTGTTCTGTTACCAGTAGATTGTCGTCTTCTCATGAAGTTATTAATAATCATGCAGCTTATCCTTTCCAAGAATAACATTTTACATTTCTGTAGTACCTTTCACCCCAGAAGAAGCCAAAGCAGTTGACAGACTACATACCAACTACATCACCAAGTGCAGTCAGTTGGGGGTGGGAGTGCACCAGCAAGTTAATGAGCAGCATGTTAATGTGGGTGTGGAGAGGAAACATTTTGGTCAGCAACTCTGCAGTAAACCTGCACCCCTTACAAGAAGTGGAATGGACTTGTTAATAATATTTTGCTTTTTTATGCCTCATCCTTAATAAAACACTTAACAAATGTTAGTGAATTAAGCTCAGGGATGTAACTAGTGGAATCTGGGGCGTGGGGGGCTTGAGCCCTTGCTTTACTGCCTCCAGTGACTCCAGGCCACTGATACCCAGGGCACTTGTTGGCAGCAAGGCAATGTCTCTCCCCCAGTACCTTCAGTGGGGGTAATCCTGCATTCACTGTAGCATAGTAGGAGAAGTACCACTGAGTGATTTCAGACGAGGCGGGGCAGCATTCGTCCCGTTCCGGAATCACCCTTCTGATTCCCTGCCGGAATCAGCCCGTCACGTCTAACAGACGTGCCGGCTGATCCCGGCGGGGAATTGGGGAGGGGGCAAGGCCGTGCAGTGCAACGTGCAGCCGCAAGCCCCCGCCCCCACGCTCCCCCACCACCCACCCTTTGGGGAGATGAGCGGGCGTCGCAGCCAATGCAGCCAGGGATTCCGGGCCGTGGTTGCCATCCAGACGAGATGGGCCCCTTCATCGCGGCGGGGAATCGCATTCACCACACAATCAGCGCCGGCTCCGCCAGTTCAGCTGATCGCGTGGTGAATGTGATTCCCCGCCGCGACTGACCTTCCGGTTCCCCAACAGATGTTCCGGGACCATTCACCACCACAGGGTATTGACTGTGGTTGAGCGTGATCTCGTAACATCTGAAAATACGCATTGTCATGGTGAGGTAAGGATCTCCAGGAGCAGAACCTCTTTCCCCAGCCAGTCCAACTTCAGTCCCCCTTGAACAAATGTTGGTTGTACCTTTACTAAGCTTCACAGCTAATCCTTGAGAGATGTCAGTGTATTTTCCCCAGAGAACAAATGGGAAATGTAAGGCACAGAGAGGGAAGTGGCTTTTTAAGGACAGCCCATGAGTTGCTGTCAAAGCTGGGAACAGAACCCGTATTACATTATTCCCCTTGGAAAAACAAAGGGATAATCAAGCTGGATGGACTTCTTTCTAAGGAATCTTGGTACACGG
The DNA here is from genome assembly GCA_003113815.1 of Sphenodon punctatus. Classification (NCBI taxonomy): domain Eukaryota; kingdom Metazoa; phylum Chordata; class Lepidosauria; order Sphenodontia; family Sphenodontidae; genus Sphenodon; species Sphenodon punctatus. The sequence goes on along the minus strand of QEPC01001665.1, from coordinate 2,291,899 downwards.
TTCTAAATGGCTGGTGTCCTCAAAGACTTGTTTCCACATGGAGATTGCCTTAGGGTGCAAGATTTTATCTCATGGTATTGTTATGAAGTGTTCAGGTAGATCAGGGATCAGTCCCAAGCTGTATCCACTGCATATCCTATTTCAAAATGGAGCTACAAGAACATCACATGCATGCTCTGTGGTTTATCCTGAGAAAAAGAGGGGTAACTTTCTCATGTGATTAGCCCCACGCAAAGGATTTCACCTCCATAACTCCTAAACATCCTGCTCTGTTCTTATATGGTGCCTATTGCCTCTAAACGTTTGGCAGTTTAGAAAGGTGTCCCAAAAAACAGTGAGCAGGGATTCTCCTAATCATAGAATCTTAGGCTGGATTCAGACATGTGTTTAAATCGCACAGCTGCGTCGGCGGCATCGTGCGATTTAAAGAACCCCGCACTTCCGGGTTGGTGTGAATGCGCTGAGCGCGCACATTTCCACTTAGCCCGAATGTTTGGAGCGCGGTTTGAAAAGTTTTCAAACTTTTGCATTGAAAACTTTTCAAACCGCGCTCCAAACATTCGGGCTAAGTGGAAATGTGCGCGCTCACCGCAGTCACACCAACCCGGAAGTGTGGGGTTCTTTAAATTGCACGATGCCACCGACGCAGCTGTGTGATTTAAACACACGTCTGAATGAACCCATAGAGTAGGAAGGGACATTAAATGTCATCTAGTACAAACCCCTGCTCAATGCAGGAAATCCACAGCTACAGCATCCCCAAAAGATGGCCATCCAGGCCTCTCTTTGAAAAATGCCAGCAAAGGAGAGCCCACCCCCCTCCCTAGGAATTAATTCCACTGTTGAACAGCTCTTACCGTTAGGAAGTTCTTCCTAACGTTTAATCAAAGTCTGCTTTTTTTGTCATTTGAGCCCATTATTTCTAGTCTTGCCTTCAGGGGCAAGAGAGAACAAGTCTTTGCCATCCCCTCTGTGACAGTTCCTTAGGTAGTGGAAGACTGCTATCACGTCTCCCCTTAGTCTTCTCTAGGCTAAACGTACCCAGCTCCTTCAGCCTTTCCTCATAGGACTTGTTTTCTCTTAGAAATGTAGGTGCAATTGAGCAAATGCATGAGAACAGCAGCAATAACAGTAACCAGTAGTTTTCTCAAATGTTAGGCTTGGTTCTTATGTTGCTTGAACCTGCTGGCAGTGCCCAGTTACTACATAATGGCAGGCTTCTTATAGGGTTACCTTTGCTCATTTCTGTTGGATGCCTGTCATTGTGTGATTCTCCTTTCCTTGCTCATGAAATATAAAATATATTTTAAGATTTGGTAGCTTTTGATCATAGTAATAACTCCCATTCCAGGATGACAGCTGTTGAGCTGAAGTCTTTGGGTGATTTCAGATGTGACGGGGGCCCTATTGGCCCTGTTACGGAATCACCCAAATGATTTCCCGGTGGAATCAGACCAGCCAAGGCAGATTCCGCCAGGGAATCGGCACGTCCAACAGACGTGCCGGCTGACCCCGGCGGGGAATCGGGGAGGGGGCTGCACAGCGTGGCACAACAAGCGGCCGCACAGCCCCGCCCCCAACGCTTCCGAGGCTGCCCGCCCTCCGGGAGATGGGCGGGCGCAGTGGCGGCCACGGTGCCCGCCCGCCCCCTGGGGTATTGACCACAGCCCGGAATCGGCAGCGAGCATGGCTGCTGATTCCGGGCCGTGGTCAGGGGCCAGACGAGACGTCACTACGCTCAACCACGGTGAATCCCGCTGTGGTTGAGCATGGTAACATCATGTCTGTTGGGGGCACAAAGTGATTCCCGCTGGGTGTTGACCCCCTGCGGGAATCACTTTGACCATGCTTTTGGAGATGGTCCCTGGACCATCCGCGAAAGCATGGTTATTTTGATCCCCGCCGGAGGTTCACTATAGTGAACCTCCGGCGGGGATCAAACAGACGTTACGGGACCATTCCCCACTACAGCGGATTGTCTGTGGTTGAGCGTGATCTCGTAATGTCTGGAAATACCCTTTGTTTCCTTTGATAGGTGCCGAGATTGGCTTGTTTGCTGTTTGTTTTGTTTGGACAAATTTTATTTCTTGCAGGGCTTATGGTTCAATAAATTATAGCCACAGATTTCGGTCTTTAACCGGGCAGTAAAAAAATCACTCTCTCTTTTTCTCTTGTTCTATACCATCATCCCTTAGAAAATCCTCACAGATGATGTGCCTATCTTGGCTTGGAGGGGACTATCAAACAAGCCATAGGGCTGCATGTTGAAGTGCTTTGTTTTCAGAGCAATCAGAATGAAGGGCACTAGGGAACTAGCAGTCCAGTGCTGGAGAGATAGTTTAGGTAAGGGTGGCGACAAGGGGAAGGGGGGACAGAGAGGAACTGCAGGGAACTACTAAAGCAGGAGTCTAATACTCATCCCCTTTCTTTCCCATGACTATCACTCTAGTTATGATGTGTGATTGTTCTCTAACAAATCTGTGGTTTCTAGGATTGCTGCATATCATGCATATTTGGAACATCATAAAGAAAGCTGGGTTGAAACCTCTCCACCCCCGCCCCACTCAAAAGCCCATGCCTGGAACTCCCTTCCTGAACACATTCGTTCCTCTCCCTCCCTCCCTCCCAACCTTCAAATCTCTCCTAAAAACCTACCTCTTCCATCAGGCCTTCCCTAGCTCCTCATCCCCTTAGTCCTTCCTTCCCTTATGAAACTAAGCTAAGCATGTGTATCTGCAAACTCAGGTCTTCATGAATGTATCCTCATCTCTCCCTCTGTTGCCCCCATCCTTCGTCTCCCCTCTTTGACTTTCTTAGATTGTAAGCCCCCCTAGGTAGGGACCCTGTCTATTTTCAACTGTTTTAAAGTGCCAGGTACATTGCTGGCATCATATAAATACATAATAATATTAATTTATAATATATATGAATTAAAGGAGACTCTCCATTAGATCATAGCAGTAAAGGACTTATGAACAACTGTGGAATTTTAATATTTTCCAGTAGATGACTCTTTCTCTCTTCCACCCACACATACACACAATTGCACACAACCAGTTAGTTACAAGAGGGACCCTAATTCCTCTTCTGTATAAGCAGAATGAATGGGAACCACCCAAGCAGAGGGACAAAAGGTCAGATAATTACCACCTCACTCCATAAGTTTTCCCAGGATGAATACAAGGTAGAGGGGGCTAAAGTGAACAATAAGTGATGGGCAAGGAAATCAGGAAAAGGATTGTTGCTTGGGGCACGGCACAGGAGATATTATGGAAGGTATGATAGCATTCCCTGTTATCATTTGGGAATAGTTCATTTTTTGCTGAGTTTTCTGGGTAGTGGGTGGTTGAAGTCCGTCACTTGCATCATAATAAAAAATCAGTCCTCTCGTATAATAGCTGCTCATTTTCAGCAGTGACAGCGGGACTGCATTAGAATTCTGTAGGGAGGGAATCCCCAGCTCTGCTTCCTGCCCTACTGCCACCTACTAAGGCAGACAGTGGCACTCTCCATTCACCTGCTGTGGCATCTGATGTACCAGCAGATGGGAGTCTGTCAGCACAGTTCGTGGTTAAAAGCACTGGAGTGCAGACGAGTTTCAGGGACACTTGTTTTCCATTTGATCATAGCAGGTCAAAAGAAAAAATGACATCCTCATTATCAAAGCGCCTGTCTGTTTTCTTCTGTTTGCCAGTTTGCTTTCTCCCTCTCTCTCGTACATTAGCAGAGTTCAGGCACCAGGCTTTGCTGTCAAATGTTTTGTGCTTTTCCTTTAAAGCTGGGTAACTAAGAGCCATTTAGAGTTTCATTATCGGAGCAAGCAGAGTGAGTTTGCTTTTTAACTCATCAGTGACTGGATGGGATGTTTTTTCTTCCTCTTCGAGAATATGCTTCCTTGAAAATTAAAATAGATTGCTAGCTGGAGCATTCCAGTGGAGAGAGCATAAGTGCAGTAGGGTTACTGTATCATACTGTGGGCAACTGGGTTCTAATTCTACCTTTAGTTTTTCATTGGTTTGAGGTTGGACTGCTCAGAATATTATTTTGTTATGGAAGAAGTTGGCCCAGCTCAATGAGATCAGAGGAGATCTAACACTTGAATACCAGGAGGGCTGCATGCCATGACTTAGGTGACTTAGCAAAGTGGGCTATTCTTTAGCCATATGTGCAAAGGTTTGTACAGGGGCTTAAGTGTATACTAGCAGGGATACGACAGGCCTGGAATCCGGTTCTAGGCCACAGGTGCTAGGACGGAGGTCTCTCTGCCTCCCTCAATAGTGTCTTAGATTCACCCTCAGAGCACTGAGAGGCACAGTACCTACCTACCTGAAACACACAACCTTTAGATACAACCATCAGAGCTCAGACATTCTCTTTCTGAATGAATGTGTGGCCAAGGTAGGGCTTCTGTGGTGTGTAATATTATTTGTAGAAACAGGGGCAGGAGGAGTTGCTCACTGTGTGTGTGTGTGTGTGTGTGTGTGTGTGTGTGTGTGTGTGTCTTGTATGCAAGGGCTTGATTCCTATAGCATTGCTACTTCTCCATGAGTCCCCAGATGTGTGACACAAATAGCTCCCCATGGCAATTGGGCAGGTAGCAGCACAGGATGGGTGCAGGCATGAGGGTAGCAGTAGCTGATCTTCTCCCCCACTCTCTCAGAACATTGGAAGCGATGTGTGCGTCTGGCAGAGAGCTCTAGTTGTAAGAGGCAGGATTTCTCCTGCCCCCTGGCCAGGTGTCCAGCCTGTCACAGCAAATTCACTGCAGGCTGGCGTGAAGGATCAGAGGAAAAGCCAGCCAAGGATCACAGGCACACGGCCACTGCTGCCTGAGCCAGAAATAAATCAGGGGCCACTGGGATTGGTTTCGGAAGAGCCTGGCAGGTCATGGCCCTCTGTACCAGAGGTCTTCAACCATTTTTGTATTGTGAGCTGCTTCCTGCATGAAAATCATGCAGGGAACTACCACCTATCAGTAGTAGTGCTATGTTAGCACTAAACATGTTAATATCGTACCTGCCAATATTTTGAACTACCATCTTGCCAGAATATTCTAATTTACATATATTTGTATAATTATGCCCAAACTTTCTGATACTGCTCCTCCATCTGCCTAATATACATTTATTGACCCCATTACTACAGTATCCGAGTGCTTCACAATCTCTAATGTATGTATCCTCACAACATCCCTGTGAGTCTGAAAAGATATCCTATAATTGAAATAAATAGTGAATTTTATATTTATTAGCGTTATCTGAATTTGTGGATAGTACTTCAAATATCTGCATGCATATCCTTCCTTAAACTGAGATCTGATCACAAATCCATTTCGGGTTTAAAAGTGGAAGAGAGACACTGTGTGTGCATGAGTTCTTTTTTAAATTAAGCTGTCAGAAAGGGCATATGGGTGCACAGTGAGGACTACAATCCAGGACTCTTGGGGGAACTGCCCCAAAGCACAACCACTGAGCCACACTGGCAGTGCCTAATAAGGGTCCATTAAATGACTGTTTAAATTAGCAACATGCAAAGCTCTTCTCTGTGACTGAATTTGAAAGGAGAAACTAGCAACTGTTCAAGTTGTCAGGTGATAAAGCTGTGGAAAAGAAATTGGAAAGCCAAGGACAAGTCACGCACACCAGAGAATCTACAATGCAGTACAGAAGCCCTCTATTATTGTTATTACTCTAAAAAGAAAACATAAGTATAAAAGAATGAACTCGTACCCTTATCTCATCATAAGATCCAGATTTGAACTCATGACCTATCAAGAACATTCTCACAGTTCTACTACCAGAGCTATTGGAGGAAAGACTGGTTGCTACTTTTAAATCAGCTACTAGGACAAGGACAGCCTGGGCTAAGCACCAGTGCCACCATGGTCCATGCAGCAGATGCTGGACCAGGGTAAAGCGAGCCATCACATTTGATAGCCCGCTCACACTTACCCGGTCTGGGTCCACAGTGCTTCCAGGCAGCCATGGTGGTCTCAAAGGCTGCCATGGCTGCCCGTCAGGGAGGAGACCAGGCAGCTCTACGCAGCATGGGGGCAAGGCCATGTGGATGCATGTCTGCGTGTTGCCCCGCCCTCTCCCCACCCACTACTCAGCCCAGCTGCCGTCATGTTTGTTCGGCGGTCGAACCAAATCCTGCCTGGATGAGGGCACTCACTCTGGGCAGGATTAAAGCATGGTAGTGCTCTGCGCCATCATGTGTGAAAACACCCCCTATCTCTCTCTTGTTGGTTTTTCTATGGACTGCATTTGACATGAGGATATGAGCTCTGACTTAGGAGGATTATGATGTGGGTAGAGGCTTAGGTTCTTAAATGCTTCTGTATCAAAGTACTAGGTTCTTGATACAGACCCTTTCCCTTGGCGAATCCTCTCAACGTCTGTCTACATTTTTAGATATTTATAGAGTGCCCATCACCATAGAATTGTATCTCCAATGATTTCTCCTCCCTCCCCCTTCCCTGTTAGCATTAGTTGCTTTTCATTCTCCCTTTTACCATAGGATAGAACTATGGGGATCTCAATCCAGTAGCTTGCAAGACACCAGTAGTGTTCTAACTACTAATTTCTGCTGGCTGTCACCGCCATGGCCCATGCTACAGCCTGGGCCAGCATCTGGCTGCCATTTCAGACGTGATGGCAACACAGATTTCCACATGTGACAAAGTGTGGAAATCCATACTATTGCCACATATGAAAACACCAGAGGCATTGGAAAATTCCATGAGAAATTACCCTCTCAGGAGGAAAGAGGTTATCCGGGAGGAAAAGAATTCCTGGCTCCCTGCTCGATCCCCAGTTAAGCATGCTGGAGTGGTTTCTGGCTGGCTCCAGGGAGATGGATGATCCTGCAAAATAGGTGGCCTTTAGCAAGTGACACCACTCAAAGAAAAGTATGGGGAGTCAGGTCCGTGACCATGGGGAGAAGAGAAGAGAACAGGCATCAGGCACTATGGGAGTAGAATATAGGAGCTAATCCCATGCCCTTTCCAGTATCTCTGCATGGTAGCTGTCACTGGGCCCCAGTGAGATTTATAGCTTGCCCTGCATTATAGGTTTGCTTTGTAGCGTCTAAACAAGCTTTGGGAAGGTTTGCAGCACATTTCCCTATCACTGGCAAGATCTTATCCATCACTTTAATTGAAGTCCCTGATAGAATCATTTCTGCCAGAGCAAGCCTCTCTCTTCCTGCCTGCCTCCTCTCTCTCCTTCTATTTAACAGTTCCAGCCTCAGAGTTCAGTTGCTGGGACTAGTCATTGTGGTCCGTAGTGTCAAACCCCAGCGGCCAAGCTTCAGAAACATTCCTTTCCAGCAGCCCTGTGGTCAAGTGTATTGTTGGTGGTCACAGGTAAAGCTAATTGGCCTTCAGCATTTTATTTATTTATTTATTTCAATTTCTTGGCTGCCCCCTCCTGTTATACCAGCTCGGGGTGGCTCACAACATATTAAAGCCATTTAAAAAGACATAAACAGGCATAAATAACACATCAATAAATAAAAATACAATAACGATATAAAATTAGCATTAAAATACCCCAAGGCGGAGCTAAAAACTCCTCCTGACCTCCCACCCTTCACCCCCCTCCCTTGCCAAAAGCCTGACGGAATAGCCAGGTCTTACACTGTCTTTGGAAAGAGGGAAAGTCCAGGGCCAGGCGAGGGAGTTCCATAGCCTTGGTGCAGTCACCGAGAATGCCCTCCTCATTGTTGTCACCCGAGATACCCGGGGGACTTCTTTGGCCTGGGACCCACTGGAACATCACCAGATGTTAGCCTAGGACTTCCCCAGGGTGGGTAGGTTGCCAGCCTAGGCTTTGTCCTTGGAAAATCTCTGAAGATGCAGCCCAGGCTATGGACTGTTCACGTGGGCCAACGTGGGCTAGCAGTTATGATCAGCCCCACCATACCCGTCTCAGAGTAGCAGCCATCATGACTGAGTGCCATGTCTGGTCGCTAAGGCCATCCGTCACATTGAGGGGTGAGGCACTGAGAGCAGGGCATGGGTGGTCGCCTGCACATTTATTTAGCTCCCTGCCCTACCTGAGCTGTGCGGGCAGTGGGACAGCTCTCCGGCTGTGGGCATGGTTTTTTTGGTGCCCCTTCCCAGCGACTCAGGCCATGTTGGCTGTGGTTTCCTGCCCTGGACTGGGGAGTCCCTGTGCTGCCCGCATGTCTGCTTTACCCATAGTTAAACAAATGTTTAACACTTATAACAGTCTACAGAGTTCTCTCAGCTGTTTATTTGGCTGTTTTCTGTTTGTAGTGTCTGTCGCATGGTGCTGCTTCAGCTCCCTCATCGATGACAAGCACATCTGTTGCAACAGTGAATGTCAATATAATCTTGTGAATGTGCTTGGTAACCTCAAATAACTGGCATGTCCGTGGCGAGTGACTATTATTTCTCATGATGGAGGAAGAGTTGTTCAGATGATATCTTTTATTGGATCATCTTCTGTTGGTGAGAGTATGCATGCTTCCTCAGGCATGAAAAAGTCAGAACTTCATTTATGTGAATAAAAACTTGTTAAGGTGAACATTCAGGAAAAAAAAGATCATGTTTTTCCAAAACACCGGGTACTCTGCATAAAACGTAAAGGAAGACACAGTCCCTGCCCTGCAGCACTCACGTTCTCTAAGGGCCTCATCCATGTAGCCCATGATTGTATTACCACTGACATTAATGGGTTATGAATAAAGTCTAACAAGAGAATAAAGTCTAACAAGAATAAAGTCTAACAACAGGATGTAAAGGGTAGGGGCACAATGTTTATTTATTTAAATTTCTACTCCACCCTTCTGTTAAGCCTCAGGGAAGCTAACAACATGAAAAACACAAAAACACATTAAAATCCTGTTTAAAAACCCACCACCACCATTGCCCCCTAAACCTCCCCTACCCCCCCTACCCCTGCCTGCTCCATGAAGCAGCATGGAAGAAGGGTTTGCCAAAAAGAAAGTTTCCACTCCTTCCAGAATATGCTCAGACTCGGGCTCTGACAGATCTCTGGGGGAAGGGACTTCCACAACACTGCTGCAGCAACTGGGGGATGCACGTGAGGAGGCCAAGGCTTGATAAGAGTGTTTGCTAAGATGATGAGTTTCTGTTTCTGGCCATTTGCCTCACATTATTGGGTCCTTCCTTCTCCTCGTTTGACTGATATCCCATTTGATCTACTATTTTCTTCCTGAATGGCCCACAGTGTGTCTTTAGATGGATGTGGGGGTGCTCAAGCTTGGAGCAAGTCTGATGGTGCAGCCCCCGCCTTCCTGTGTCTGCTGCAGCCCACGGGCCACCCACGCAGCACCTCCCCTCCCGACACCATAGAGCTGCGGGTGGTTCGGCCACTGCTCTAGGCTGCCCCTGCAGCTCTGTGGCGTTGCCCCCTCCCCCCGCCCCCAGCTGTGAGCGGAGCTACAGTGGCCATCCGCTGAGTAGACGGACTGCTGCTTCACCTCCAGCTAGTGCCCCAGGTTTGGGCTGCCTGCTCTGCGTCCCAGCGCACTGCTGGTGGGGCTTCACTTGCGCTCCACCTGCGCATCTGGTGGCCCACCTTTACACCGACGCGTCACCCAGGTGTGACATAGAGCAGAGTTATTGGGGTTGTCTGTGTAAAGGCACTCGCCATTCTGCTCTTTGGGTCTCCGTAACACTCTTGTCGGACTCCCATTACTAGCCTCTCAGATTCTCCATTTCTACGGTGATTCTGCTGCATCCCTGCAATCCATCCCATTTATCGTAATGCGGGTTTCTCACATCTGCCTCTGGATAGCATAAAAAATGATGAAGAGATAAAGGGAGAGAAAGACAGTAGAAACAAATAAGGGAAATAACGACTCAGGGCAGTGGCAATGGGGGAGAGAGTCAGGAGACTTGTGCCTGATTACGTTTGAAGTGGAAACTGTGAGTCTGATGATTGTTTGCATTCTCGAGGCCTCTAATCCGCTTGCCCTAATCCTCTTGCAGCATCTGCTCTATTGGACTTTTATCTGATCTCATCGTCTCCCAAACTCTCCCCCAAACAAGCTGTCTGGGCTCCCCACACTTGAGTTGCTTTTGCCCCTTTAAGTGAGGGACTTTCTGTCACTGCTCATGACCAAATGGAGTTCACTGGCTTTACTAACTATTGATAATGATTTCAGTTCATATCCTGTCCTGCAGCTAGAAATATTATTGGGAATTAGGGGTACACCTGTGATGTAGCTTAGCCAATGTAGACCTTGTTCAGTCATGGTGATGGGGCCTTCTGTAAGGCCCAACAAGCTTGGGCTGAGTAATAGTCCAGAACAGTACAAAGAATTTGGGAGGCTCTCCGAGGAGCAGTATGGAAAAGATTGCTTGTGGGTTTTTGAGACTTTTGTTACTAAGCCACAAATCTGTAGCATCCTGCCGTATCTTGCACATTTTGACTTCATCTGCTAAATTTGGAAAGTTATCAGTGGCTGAAAGAAGCAATGTGGTATCAGGCAGCATGTTGAGAAAAATACTTTGGGGCTTTAACCGGAAGCTGAAGCCACTCCTGAGTGAAAACCTTTTTGCCCTGATAACACCGTCATCAAGCAAATATCCCAACTCGGGAGCAGTGTTTCTTCCAGTTATCTGATGAAGACTAGTTCAAATGATATCTTTTATTAGATCAACTTCTGCTCTACTTTGTCTCCATCTCTTACACTTGGGGTCAACATGGCAAATTTTTCTCTCTAGATTCCAGTTACCTAGTGGAAAAACTTGTATTAGGATCTGTTACTCTGTTACTTTTAAAAACCTACTGAGATTACAGATTGATGTTAGGGCAGGCGACCTGAGTTGGTGAGGTGGGAATAACTGTATGAGCCTTCAGCAGAAATGAAGTACCCCTTTTGGTAGAGCCCACAGGAAAAATCCTTTGGATTGGGATTTTGAGCCAAGTGAATTAGAAAAACTGCTACTATAGTAGGTAGAAAAATGATTAATTCAACTACAGGAGCAAACTGAGGTTACCTATATGCTGCACAAAGAATGCTATGGGAGAACAGGATGATCCAGTAAAAGGAAAGGTAGAAGCATTAATATTCACATTAAAGGGTATTCTGTCTGATCTGTGGTCTTAGGAGCATTGGTCAGCAATTTCTGAGATGAATAACCCCTTGGATGGTGCCACATTCATAGGAAAACCATCAGCAGCCAGATAAGCATGCGGGGGGAGAGGGGAGTACACTTTACTGGGGTCCAAGGAGACCCGGGCTGCAAGTCCATTGCCTTGAGGAAAAAACTGAGGCTGAATGATAGAGGTTTGAGGATGTTTATACAAATTTATTTCCCTCTATCTATGTATCTATAGGGTGTCCAGAGCTTGTGAGACTTGCTGGAGCCAATCAGAAGCAGTTTTAGACCAGAACAAGCTACATTCTGAATAGTAAGCCCCAGGCCCTCCTCTAGAACAGAGAGAGAGAGAGAGAGCGCAAGAGAGTACTTGTACAGGAAACTCTAGGATTTGTAATTTGAGAGACAGAGGGTGTTTTTACATGTGCAGTAATCCAGATTAAGCGACTCTTAATTCAAATTAAGGTGATTGTGTGAACACTTTAGTCTGAATTACTGAACCCAAATTCAGAATTTAAAACCGGGTTCTGGAAACCTAATTTTCAAATATTTTCTTTAATCCAGTTTAAACTCAGTCTGCATTAGTGATCGTGTGAACAGTGAATCCGGACAGAGTCCCAGACACCATAGAGTGCTGCAGATAGACATGTCTCCCCTCTAGCCATCTGTATCTCTATGGTATCTCACAGTTTTTCCAGCAGTCTTTGCTTGGCGCACCAAATCTAAAATCCACCACGCTAAGGTGAAGACCCCTCCATTTTGCAAGGTGACTGCTGTATCTGTTGCTTTCACTATACTCCCAGAAATCAGAGTGGAAGAGGATGCTGAAATGTGGTTGTGCTGTACCATGGGATTTCGCAGTCTTCCTTGTGACTCCTAATCTGGATTAACCTGTTCACACTACAAATCAGGATTCATTTTTATTCCTGATTAAAAATGATTGTGTAAACAGTTACTCCTGAATAATAACCCCGAAAGAATGGATCTGGATTAAAAACTAATTCAGGTTAACTGTGATCATGTAAAAACAGCCAGAGAGATGTGTGCCTCCCTATGTGACACGCCTTCTCAAAAACTACAAGTTTATTTATGTCATTTCAGAAATAAAATAGATTTTTTTTCTTTCATGACTCATGCAATTTTGTGTATGGGATGGACTCATGACAGGGGCCTATGTTACAAGTTTGTACCAGGCCCCGAGAAATGATGCTTGAACCTGTCATCAGCAGAATGCCAATGCAACCTTTATCCATCATAGTGCACTTCCACTACACAGGGCGGAATGGACCAATAAAAAGTGCATGGACTGTATATTGTTTGAGTGAAACCAGGCTGCGAGGGGGCAGAACGTTGCTGCTTGCCAAAGGCAGTGAAAACAACTCAGCTATTGCTATTTTGGGGGACAAAAACCCTCCATGTCCAACACATGGTCAAAAACCATGGAGAGAGAGCCTGCCGGTTCACAATAGCCTCTCCTTCTGGTTCTGCTGCCTCCCCTCTGAAGTGTCGATCTGCTGACTTAATGAGGACCAATCGTGTAATTAATCACATGCGCCCATAGCACCGCAGTTCTTGGTACCTAAGAGAATGTGACAGCTGCTTCAAGGGAAATAGGGGAAAGATCCACAATGACGATGATAGGGAAATAAATTCCTGGCTGATGAAAACATAGTGATACTAGCGAAGGAGAAGTCTACAGACATCTGGGGCTGGGAGAGCCAAGGGGCAGAGGCTGTAGATTCATGGAGATTCTTATAGATTCAGAGATGAGACGATACAGCGATCCCATCTTACTGGTTGACTGAGGCTATGTTCACACAAACAGGTCAGTGTCCTTGGGATACTCAGGTGATGATAATCCACTTTGCAAGCATTCTCAGTTCACGGAGAGATTGCACAGCCATTAGCTCCCTGTGTAGCCTCTTGCTATGTGAACAGTTTGGTGTTAAGTGGTGCTTTAATTAACAGCCTTTCCTTGTTCACATAATGGGGTAAGCTACTCTCTGTGGAAGTACATCCCCAGAGAGAAGGCACCCCTACTTTGATTTAAACACTGTTCATGTGAGCAAAAGCTGAGTTAAAGGGTAATTACTTCAGAATAAATGTTTGTGTGACCAAGCCCAAAGAAAGCAGGGGTAAACTTGTGAGCTAACCAGTTGGACCTCTGCAATGTTGGGTGCTGATCTCAACTCATCGTTTGAAGGGCATCATTATGAGAAGGAGTGATTTTGCTCTTTACTAATTTCTCCTGAAAGAGAAATCATTATCACTTCTATTTATTTTTCCCTCCTCCTTTTAAATAATGAAAAAGCAATGAAACTGGAGCTGTGTCAGTAATTTAGCTAATAATTGGTACTCATATGGAAAAGGAGAATGGTTAAGGAGGGGAAGGGGATGGGTGACTGAAGTCTCTGCAGCACATCTGTGGGCCTGTTAATTTAATTAGAACTGTACTATATAAATATTGAGCTCATTTTAATTTCTGCTGCAGCTCCTTTGCTTTTCAAAGAGCACCTGGCCCTAGATTATCCGGCTCACTCTTCTGATTGTTTGAGGGAGAGATAATTAAAAAAACCTTGTTTCTATATTTAATTTAAAAGAAGAAACATTGTATCTCTTCCCAACTCACTCCCCCTTGCTTTTCTCCCTCATTGCTGCCTTCATGGTATGAATTTAGCCCTGTTTTCTTTTGGGAAATGTTTGGATACGGGACCATATGGTATCAAGAGGAGGAAATCTAGGGGCTGCTTAGAATCAAGATGCTTAAAGGAGTAGAAATGTATTTGTTCTTGAGATTACACTTGAAGTGCTCTATGATGGTCCTGTTAAACTTGACTCCATACATAATGTGGCCAGGGGACTGAACAGCGAGGGATAATGAAATGCATGAGCCACACTACTAGTGCTACTGCCCCCAGTGACAAGTGGGCAGTATGCATATAGTACTACTCTTTTACTGGCTGAATTGAAATCCACAAGTTGTAGTTGTTTCTATATCTTGAGCAGAGCAACTTTGGAAAGGAAATGTGAAGGTCAGGGGTTCATGTCTCTTTTATGTGTGTGGGTATGTTGTAGAAGTGTCATTATTTTTTTTCTTTCCACTGCTTTAAAAAAGCTGTGGGGGTTTTCAGTCCAGCCTCAGATGGTGGGCTATTTTAAGTTTGCATACATTTACACAAATCAGCACATTACAATTATGTAAATTAGAACTGGTATTTTTGCTCCCATTATTTTTGGAGACCCTTTGTGTTGTAAGAGAATTTTGCATTGTCTCAATGTGCGGTTGTTTTTGAATTAATTGATCCTAGGGGCATGGCTTGTAGGGGGTCAGGAGGTGTGACATCTGTCTCTCATTAGGCATCTGAAATGTTGGGAAATATGGTAGACTGGAAATTGTTGGAAAGCCTCACATGAGAGATGCTCAAAAAGCACAGAGCTGCAGAACAAGAAATTATGACACGCTTTGGTTATCATAGCAAGTTCTTCCAGAGAAGGACTGGTCCCTACAGTCAGCATCCTGTATATCCAGGAGATTTCTTCTATTCCTGCCTAATGGGTTTCTCTGTAGAGAAAAGTACTTCTCCGTAGAGGTAGTTGGAACTTTTTAAAAAAAATGAAACTGGAAATATAACTAATATTTTTGTTTCAACATGAATCCTTTTGCAAACTTGCTGTGAAAACTTGCTGAAATAATATTTGTTTTTAAAAAAATTGTTTTCAGTAAATTTAAATTTCCTCATTCTTTTGGTTATTTTCCAGCTTCAAAGCATCAAAAAACAAAGCATCAAAACCTCATTAAATTCTAATGAATACCAGAACAATGTTTTATTAAAATTTTAATTTGTAGAAAAAAAACCTTTTAAGCAGAATTTTTTTTGGCCATCTATACCAGCCTTCTTCCTAGCAGGCAGGTGTTTATGTCACAAAAGCAGTTGGCACATGACATGAGGTTTCAGAGATGTTGACCCTATTGCAGATGGGCAAGTCTTTCCTCTTCCTAATCTATTCTCTTCAGCTCAACACTGGGAACTGCAAAACTTCTTGTGGGGCAAGAATAGTTCTTCACATCCATCCACCTATAGGGAACCTCCTTGCCAGGGATGAGGCAGTGTGTGGGAGAAGCTTGCCCTACTGCTGTCCCTGCTGGGGGGATAGCCAGAACATATTACACTCAGGAGCTCTCAGCCTGGAGCCACTCACCAGAAAAAAGTTCATGTTAAAAATCTGAATCCCACCAGCATGGCAGAGAGGAATAGGGCCATTTTGTCCATATTTTGAGACTCTTGCTCATAGTGGTTGCTATCAGAGACTGTTTTATCTGCGGTTTGGTAAAACAAGGGGAAGAAAAGGCTCCTGACTTCTCTGCAGTGACAGTAACACGGCCTCAGTGGAAATAGCTCCCATTGTAAAGGGAAATTCACGGAGGCTTTTTTCTTATTCCTCAGCAGAATTACATTTTCAGCTGTCAAGGCACTTATGGAGCTACAGGTTTGGGAGGAAGTTGCCATGGAAACGGCCATTTTTAGAGCTTTGGAGCTTCTAGAGAAGGCATGTTGTTGGCAGGCATCTGTGCTGAGGCCTAGGGATTGTTTCAGTGCCTGGGAGCCTGTGACTGAGAAGAGGAGTCTGCTTGGCTTGTGCCTTCCCAGGTGGGTGTGTGGAATGTATTGCTTACTGTAAACCAGGAGATCTAGTCCATAGGGCTGTGGCCTTTGCCAGTGTTTCGTGAAGAAGGTTGCCTCCCTGGTGAAATTACATTCACTTTCACAAGTAAAGTTGGTGATTTTGGGTGTTTTCAGACGTGACGGGGCCAATTGGCCCCGTCACGAAATCAATGAATTGATCCCGCGCTGGGATGACCCGTCACGCCCTAACAGACGTGCCGGGGGATCTCGGCGGGGAATCGGGGAGATGGGCGGCCGCCGCGGCCAATGTGGCTGCAGCGCTCGCCTGAATTGGCCACGGGCCGGAATCCCTGTGGGGATTCCGAGCCATGGCCGCCGTCCAGACGTGACGGCGGGGGTCACCCCGGCGGGGAATCACCTTCACCACGCGACGGCCTCCGGTCCCGCTGCTTCGGCCGCTCGCGTGGTGAATGTGATTCCCTGCCGTGGTAACATCGGGGGGGAACATCCGTTCCCCCCCAACAGACGTTACGTGGTCCAAGCCACCACAGGGAATTGACTGTGGTTGACATTGACCACGTAACGTCTGAAAATACCCTTTGTTGTGGTGGTGGTTAAGGATTCTGAGGCTGTGGCATTCCTAACTCCACCTGAAGTTTTCAGGGATCAGACATTGGTAAATGGAGTGAGAACAATTTCCCTCATACTTTTCTGCATTAGGTAAAGTTGCAAAATGTCCTGATTCTTCTAATAAATGTCACAACATCTTCCCCATCCTCATATCTGCAAAGGGTATAGATGTTTTAATAACCTGGTTGAACTCTATTTCATATATTGATTTTGCATTCTAAGCGGGAAATGTATTTTTGGACATACGTGTAAATCAAATAGTCCAAGTGCCCTGCATGTTTGATATGAACATAGTGGGTGCAGCCACATGAAACGTTAACCTGATTTGGGCACCATTACCACACATCGGGCAGCCTTACCCCTCGATGCAATGCATCGTATGGCTGCCAGATGTTCACCACGTCCTGGGATGGGGTGGGCAGCCAGCTGTTACATGCTGCGGCCTCCGAAAAAGACCAGGGATGCAGCGCGTTGCAGCGTTGCCTATGTGGGGTGACACTGCCCGGATCAGGTTAAGAGGTCGCCTCCTGTGTGGCTGGTCCGCATCTGAACTGCTCCATGGCGAGGTCCACCATGGGGCCTTGAGCAGTGGGCATGTTCAACATCCCCATGCGACCACATCATGGCCAGGGGCGGGATAGTGGGCTGGGGCTGGGCAGAGCAGCTGTGTGTATGATCGGTGCCTTGGCCTGCCCCAGGACGGGACAGCCAACAGTGGCCTGTCTGGTTCCCCTGTGGGGGTGGGGTAGAGGATTATCTGTGCTGCTCTCTGCACTGGCCTCACACTGTGCTTGCTGAAATTGCCCACCCTGGGGTGAGCAGGGATTGATCTCAGCTGGGTTCGTCTGGCTGCACCCAGTAACTCGGTAGCTTGGGGGATTTCCCAGACAGAGGTGAACGGCAGCATGGGTGTGTTGTGTGAGTGCCTTCATGCATGTGTGAGTGAGCAAGAGATGTGTCACATACATGTGTCTTTGTGTGTGCTTATGCGTGACTGCCTAAGTGTGCATGAATCCACATGTAAGTGCATTCTTTTGGTGATGGTGCAGGCTCATACATACATGTGTTTGTGAACAAGATTGCTATGCAGTTTTTCCAGAACCTTAAAATTGGCTTTAAAATCATGAGATAATTAATTAATTGAATAATTAATTAAACTGGGGTTCTTTTTACTTGCCTCCTGATGTTTATGCCTACAGGATTCATGTTTGCAAACTTTTTTTCTGAAACCATGAGAGCAAACATTTAAAAAAGTAAAGATGAATCCTGAGTTTCATGTGCACATGTCTCCGAATCTGTATTTCAGTTAAAGTGTGTGTGTATCATTTCATACACATGCAGTATCCAGAAGATCTCAATTCCAGCAGAGGAAGGGGAAAAATTCCCCCTCCTCTGGTCCATCAATCCTTCTGTTTGTCTCCAATTGCTACAATCATGAAAGCAGCGGTAAGCCAGCCTGAGTGTTTGCACAGCTTAATGAGAATGGCTCAAACAAGGCTGCTCACTTTAAAGTGGTGTTTAATGGAGAAGGGAAGTGGAGAGCTAGAGGGCAGGGATCAGGCACTTTGTGGCTTAGACCTGGGTTTGGGCAGATGTGCCTACAACTGCCCAGGCATTTCAATGTTTTGTTTTATACAATATAGCCTAGACTACGTATCTCTCAGACTCCGACCTCGCCACTGTCATCCATGCCTTCATCACATCGAGGCTGGATTACTGCAACGCACTCTACGTGGGGCTGCCCAAGAAGCTGGTCCGGAGGCTGCAGCTGGTGCAGAATGCCGTGGCCCGTCTCCTTACGGGGGGCGGGTCGCAGGGAGCGCATGGCACCTGTGCCATAGCTCTGCACTGGCTGCCTATAAAGTACCGGGCCAGGTTCAAGGTGCTGGTTTTAACCTTTAAAGCCCTTCACGGCCTAGGCCCTGCTTATCTGCTGGACCGCCTCACTCCCCATGTGCCACCCTTGAGATCGTCTGTGGGAGCCTTTTTGGAGGTTCCCCGGGCGAGGCGGGTGGCCACCGATGTTAGATCTTTTTCGGTGGCCGCCCCTGTGCTGTGAAATTCGCTCCCGGAGGAGGCTCAGTTGGCTCCCGCTCTCCTGCTGTTTTGGCGTGTATGTAAGACCTGGCTGTTCCGTCAGGCTTTTGGCGAGGGGTGGGGGTGAGGGTTTCCCCACATACTGTATTTTTAAATTGTTTTACATTTTTTATTGTTTTTATTGAATGTTGTTGGCTGCCCTGAGGGCAGGAGGGGCAGGATATAAATTTTAAATAAATAAATAAATAAATAAATAGTAGATTGGATTTTATTTACGGCCTGAGCCAAAATACATATTTACAACATTCATCTAACATTAACCACGGTAAATAATACGAATTACATTTAGATATATTTTTTTTAAAAACAGCATAGTAACTCTCAGCCATGAAGTTGGATATTTATGGACAGAATCATTTTAATGTTTCCTGAAGCCATTGCCTAATCTCAGAGTTCAGGGTTCTCAGGCTGTTGTAGTGCCAATGCTAGCCCCTCAGCTGGATAAGGTATTATTATTATTATTTATTTTATTATTATTTTATTAGCATCTATATAGCGCCAACGATGTACCTGGCGCTTTACAGAGAATAAGATAGGCACAGTCCCTGCCCGAGAGCTTACAATCTAAAGATTGGTCAGAAAACACACATCTGGCTCTTCAATTGTACTGTGTCATCAGGGGCCAGTGATTAAGAGTTTTCAGGCTGATTGCTGTTCCTCCATGTGGCTGCTTGATGATGATGATTGCTTATTCATTTGCATTAGTAATATGCCTGATGCCAAGCAGTCAAAATTAGAGAGAGGTCCCTGGCCCCAAGGGGCTTATGATCTAGAATGGACAAGGGAGGGGAGAGGCTCATAGGAAGAGACAGAGATACATTCATAAAGCTGAGAGGTTGCAGGGGCCCGTGCTTAGCTTAGCTATGAGGGGAGGAAGGGGATCCTGCAGGATGATGCTATAAGAAGAGGCATAAATGAGCCGTCTGTGAGGGTAGGGAGCTAGGGACAGTTGCCTACAGGGACAGCCTATAGATCACTTGAAACAACCCTTCCTTGTCTCCCTCCACTGGCTCACCCTTCCCCTTCGCATCTAGCACTAACTAACTCGTTCCCATCTTCAAGGCTCTTCGTGGCCTGGCTCCTCCCTATCTTTCTTCCCTCATGACAGAAGAAGTAGTTATTTACAGTATTTGGAGGGAGCAGAGTTTATATGTTTATGGAGAGAGTTCCAGGTGTAGGGGGTAGCATGAGCAAAGGGGCAAAGACAGTTTAGGGAGCAGGGGACTCTGTGGGGCAGCTTAGGGGGGTGGAAGAGCAAAATTCTTGAGTGGGAACAACATAACAGGAAATGAGGGAAGAAAGATAGGGAGGATCCAGGCCACGAAGAGCCTTGAAGATGGGAATGAGTTAGTGCTAGATGCAAAGGGGAAGGGGGAGCCAGTGGAGGGAGACAAGGAAGGGTGGTTTCAAGTGATCTATAGGCTGTCCCTGTAGGCAACTGTACCTCAAACCCTTAGATGAGAAGATAATATGGTCCTGTGATTAAAGCAATTGACTGAGACACAGGGAATGGGAATCCTATTCCTTCTTGCTCTGCTTTCTTCTGTTGTCTTGGTTAAATTTCTTAGTCAATTGTGCCTCATTTTCCCTTCTGTAAAATAGGAATAATAACTCTTGAGTTCTAGGGCAGTCCTCTCTGGTTGCAAGTTCTTGCGGACTCAGGAGTATAAAACACTCCAAGCAATGGTTTCCACCACCAAAAGGACTTTGTTCACAGTTTGGATAAGCAAACCGTTCACCATGTGACCTCTAGAAAGCCTCAGGCACCCTTCCCTTCACCTCAGGCACACTCCTACCATGTTTCTGGTCTGTCTCAACTGGCCAACAAGTCCTAAAGTAAGCCATGATAGCACAGGCCTAGAGATTTTATGGTCTGGCCTGCCTGGCCAGCACCTCCATGCTATACCCTAGATAGTACAAGGTCTTGAGGCAAGCTCTCCACCTCTTCCTCACTTCTGCCTGGGGAAAACTCAGGTGAATTCCCAGCCCTTCGGGTCTCTACACTCCCTGGTAATCTCTCATCTGAGTTTTTAGCACAGGCTTGGCTATTATTCTCCTTTCCTCCCATCTATCCAGTGGCTTTCCACCTCTGCTCTCAGCTGACCAATTACTCCCAGTTGTTTTTGTTAATAACCTTCCAAAGACGGTTACACCTTGAAGCCATTTACAGTACCTCACCCACTCAGGGCCTTATCCCGAAGGGCCTAAAGTGCCCCTGTATCAACTTTTTTGCTTGAGAGGCTAAATCACATTGTTTTTAGATGGCCCCAGTTCTGATCCACTTTGCATTTGGGCGGCCTGTCGGTCTAAAGGCGGGCCATCAGATGTGCAGGCAGTGCCTGCTCCACTCCAGCTCTGCTAGCGGTGCTCTGGAATATCCTGGAGCACCGCCAGTGGAGCGGGCCACCCAAACCCGGGGCCTCAGCCGGAGGTGGAGCTGCGGTCCATCTACTCACGGACAGCTGCTGCAGCTCCACTCCCAGCCGGGGGTTGCTCTGGGCAATGCCATAGAGCTGTGGGTGGCAGTCTAGAGTAGCGACCATACTACCCGCAGCTCTGTGGTGTGGGGGAGGCGTCGCAGCAGCAGCTACCAGGTCCATGGTGCAGGCGGTCCTGCACGCAAGGGTCACAGGGCCGGCCATCCCCAGAGCAGGTCCAGGGATGGCCACCCCCAGGCCCAGCTAAACACACCCATTAGTGAACATGAGATATTCAGACACTGTGGTTTCTAATCTTATTAGTGGCAGAGAAAAGCTTGAAAACAAGAAATCTAAAAGCTCAAAATCAAAAGGCAAATAAAAAAGGACTAATTAAAAAAAAAACCACAAATGATTTTAAGTCAGTCTCATTATTTGGGGGCCTGGCTCATGATTTAATGAATGCTAGGAGTTAGCAGTACTGTGAACATAGTGTGGTGAGGCCTCAGCCCAGAGAATGATAGGAGGTACAAGATTGTTTGGTTGACCCGTTATGCAAATGTAGCTGAGGTTGAAGCCACCTCAGTGGTTGATTTTTTGAAAAGCACAGATGTTATCTTTGATGGAGGAAGCTAACCTTTATTGGTACCTAAAGACCCCAGCCTCTGTTAATCTCAACTGACTTCCACCAGTCAACAACCTGTGGTACTATGTTGCCACAGCCACACCCCAAGGTTCTCTGAGCACAGTGTTCTAGACTAAAGCATTGGCCTGCCTCTGAATCCTAGTGAGAGCAGACAGGGACAAAGAAAGGATTTTCACAGAATTAGTGACACAAAACAATACAATACAGATAAAGTAGTAAAGCACTATCTTTTATTGGACCAACTACAGTTGGTGGAGGTCACTTTACTCCTTTGTCTCTATTGCCTATATTTGGGACCACCATGGCAAACCCTCTTTTCTCTACAAAACAATACAGGCATTACTGTAACATGTGAGCACTCAGACAATATCAAACTAAAAAGAGAAGACAGGCAATCGCCCACATTCCATTTGTGCCATACCATAAACACACCCTCAGTGCAATATACACAGCTTATAACCATACACTGTGAGATACTACCTTGTCACATTGGTTGAATGCAAAAGCTTCTCAGATTTATCACCATGGCTGATACATGACATTACTTGAAATCAGGGACACTTTTGGCAGCCATGAAGGGAGGAGGAATCTTGTATCTGGGAACTGATTTGTGGTGGCCAAGACAGCAAACTGGTCGGTCACCAAAACGCTACCTCTACCTAACAAGATGACTTCTGGGGGAAGATTGAGGATAGATTGGTTTTAGGGGGTGGGTGAGAAAACATAAGAACTCGGGTCCAGGAGAGGTGGCTTCTGGCTGCCAGAAACCAGATCGGACACGTGAAAAGCAGCCAGCAGCAACAGATCGCTCCTAGACGCTGGAGTAGAACATGGCCCCACCCCCAGCCCAAGGCACTGTCATCCCTGCCTGGCTCCCGGTGTCCAGGGCGCAGAGAAACCAGTTGTTCTGCCTAGGCAGAGCTGTGCCTGGAGAGCGTCCTGCGGGCCGGTCCCCCTTGCCCAGGGGTGGCAGGTCCCAACCTGGCACATGGGCAGAGGTGGCATCCGTTTCCACACGCTGCATACCCAGGCTTGCCATCACTGCTATCACAGGAACAGGTCCCGCGGGAGTGGGAGACATGGAGGGAAGGAAGTTCCACATGAGACTGGGCTGGGGACTGGGACCCGCCACCCCCAGGCAAGTGGGACCTCCCTTTGGTCCTTCTCTCCATGCTGGCAGAAGCTTCTCCCAGCCACACCATCAGCTGACAGGTGGCCGGGAGGGGGGTCTGCTCACTCACAGCCCATGCCATCAGCTGGCAGGCTGCTCCTGGGCCCAATCCTTGCTGACATCATGGCCTTGTCCACGGTGCTAGTGGATCTTGCCATACACAGGGGCTGGCTAGAACCTAACAGACAGGAGGGCACACATTAGTCCCCTTAGCCTGCACTGTGTCAGCCCCTTAGCCTGACGTGTCAAGTAGCAGCCACCTGCCCACCCTATGGCAGAAGTGGGCGAGCATCTGGCAGCCACCTAACAGATGGGCAGGTGAATTACGGGCTCATGTTGGTTAATGTGGGCTATTGTCTCATTTGTTTTCACCTGGTGACATACTTTGATCAGCTATGAAATGTGAATAAGGCTAGAATGGATCAAATTGGCATGGAGATAATCATGTCTTGACCCAGTAAATATGAATCCCAGATGGCTGAGGGCTAGCAGAGGGTTTTTATGTTATCTGTAAATTCTCACATTATAAGAACACTCTCTCTGACCTTGAAGGAGGGCCAGGAGGATGTCAAGAGGACTTTACCCACACATTAGTGAGAGTCTGATGAGATCTCGGGGAAGAGTGAGTTGTTTTGGAGGATTATTCAGTTCATTTGGATGCTAGCTATTTCTTTTAAAATGCCTAACTGGGTAAATGCAATATATTATCATTATAATAATTCCCTTAATATTTAACAGACTTAGGAGTATCAGCTACTATTACAAAATTGGAATCTCCTCCTTAAATAGTTCTTTAATTTCTGACAACAGTTAGAAAATTTAACTATTTTCCCATCTTAATTTGTATATGCATGATACAAAATCCTCTCTTTATCTGATTTAGTCAACAGGTGAAAATAAATGAAATGGTGCTGAACCAGATCCCCGGGCCACCCCGGGGAGGGTCACTGCAGCTGCCACTCCTCAGGTTGGTGGGGAGGGTGGTTCACACAAACTGGAAATCCGGGAATAGGGGATCTGCCTTCACAGGTTCCTCCATGACATGGGTTGGCTGTGGAGCTGTCCATATGGGACAGGATGGCCTTCCCCCATTGCACAGCAGGATTGGGCTTCTGGGAAGAGCTGCCGCAAAACAGCTGATGTGGGGGTCCGGAGGCACACCCTCACCCAGCCTGGATGTGTGCTCCAAACATCTGATTGGGGGTGCTCCGCTGGGCCCCCCATCAGCTGTTTGGTGGCTGGGATGAGGGCGCTCCTATGGGTGTGATCCTCCAATCTCGCCTTCTGGCGGGGCTGGGTGGGGTCTGAAAAACGGGAGGGAGGCTTTTTGCCTGGGTGGCTGGGCCTTCACCAGGGCCGCGCCGCTGACCACCGCTGGCCCACGCATCCCATAGCAGCCAGCTGCCCACCCCAAGTCCATAGTGGGCATCGGGCGAACATCTGGCAATGACCTCCCAGACTAGCAGGTGACTCCCAGGCATGTCTTATTTGTTTTCACCTAACTTTATAAAAATACCTCCAGAAACCCATTCTGCACTCTGGGTGCCTGTCCCATAAATTAAAACAGACACATTAAAACATACAGGTACTACAGGAGATGATGACAAAAGCACACAAAAGCAAGGTCACCGGTAACTACCATGGATGAGAGCCTGTACAATGAGATGAAAACAAGCAGTAATTTTGGAAACAGAATGAGCACCACAGTAAAGCAGAAAGAGGGAATTCTACTACCAAGAATCTCAAATGTCTGTACACTAATGCAAAGAGTGTGGGTAACAAACAGGTTGAGTTGGAAGTCAAAACCCATGGGAGAAACTATGACTTAACTGATATAATTGAGAAATGGCAAGGCAATTCTCATGACTGGAATATTAGTATTGGGGGGCATAGCTTGTTCTGAAAGTACAGGGAAGGGGAAAAGCAAAGGGATGTTGCACTGTATATCAAAAAGGAATATATTTGCAATGAAGTCCAGGAAGGAAGCAACAGCAAATCGGAGATGATGGGGCTGATCTGATGCCCCCACGGATCCTGCACACACCTGTGCATGTGCATGCCTGTGGAAACCTTGCACACCTCTGTTGCCGGCACACTGTGCCATGTGGAAACTGTTCACATGCGCGTGCAGGTGGAGAATCTGCGGGCCATTGGATCAGCCCCATTATCTAGATGAAGATAGGAGGGGAAGAAATAGAAGAGATGTCATGGTGGGGGCCTATTATACATGTCCTAATTAGACAGAAGAGATGGATGAGGCAGTCTTTGAACAAGAAATCAAAGTTTCTAAAACATGAGGTGGTAATAATGGGGGACTTCAACTACCCTAATATCTGTTGGGAGAGTAATACAGCAAAACAGAGTGTCCCCAAACTGTTTGCTATGTGTTTTGCTGTATTACTCTTAAATTGCAGCATTGTAGATTTTGGTTAAACATTAGGGGAAATTTCCTAATTGTAAGAACTATTGAGCAATGGAATAGGTTGCCTAGAGTGGTTGTGGAATTTCCTTCCTTGGGTGTTTTCAAAGGCCATCTGTACAAGCATCTATCTGCGATGCTGTCGGTAGGAACTTGGAGCAGGGGCTTGGACTAGATGATCATTGAGCTCCCTTCCAATTCTATGGTTATGACCCCCTGCAATCTTTTCTCCAGTCCTCGGCCTCCACCTTCTGAAAAACACGCTAAAAATGATGCACATTGTAGCATGCTCAGAAGCTAAAAGAAATTTGGGATCTGCATGAGCAAGGTGTGAGCAAGTTGCAAAAATAATGGCCCTTTGCAAATAAATACCCTGCTAACATTTCTCCTTTGTTTGTGTCAAGATGAGCTCCTTTGCTGATCTCCGTTATAGCAGCGTGTTACTTACAGCCACTCTGTATGATAGGAGTATTTTAGATTCCAAAAGGAAATGAAAGAACAACTTTAAAGAGAACGTAAGTTTTCAGGAATATTGAAAGTAACCATGTACTTGTTAAAATTATAATATCTCTAAATGTTTATCTTACTGGGATTTTTTTACTTGAGACACACATTTCATATTTTAAGAAAAGAAATATCTTAAGGGATAAAAATGCTTTTGTAACCTTCCAGCAGGAAGCGTTTCTTAATACAACTACATCAAGTAATTCTGTAGGCTGTTGGAGTTGTATATAATATCTTTAAGATAAATTCTTAATATATATTGAGGTAACAGAAATCATAAAGCAACACTTAGGATAAATAATTAATGCACTGTAGAGATCCTAAGGCTGTTCAAGTGCAGGAATTATGCAAGGATGCTGTTGAAGTTATGTAACAGACAGCACATATAATATACACAAGCAGCTATAACTTACACAGACATTTAATGCTGTCTGAATCAATATTGCCTTGCTTAAGCCCGATAAATACTCTCACTCCTGCCTATCCCATCTTCTCCAAGAGAATCAGGAAACTAGAGGGGTATTTAATTCAAATAGTTAAAAACACAGGTGCCTTCTCAGTTGCTGGAGATTGTGACACCTTGCCCTTTATATATTGCTAACCGGAACGAGCTTCTGGCTTCATGGGAGTTATGTTGGGAAGAAGAGGGATCCTAGTATAGAAAAAGATGGTAAACTCTGGCTTAAAGGAACAGGGCAACTAGTTAGTTAGTTCACTGATGTTCTTATGCACATACTGTGCTAGGCTGAAAGGGTATGGGCTGATTGAGCATCTGGGGCATCGGCAGACAGCTGGTTGGGGTGATCAGGACCAGAGCAGGGATCCAAGATCTAAGAGTCAGAAGCCAAAGGGGAATCCAAAATCTGGAGCAGAAGTCAAGCCAGAGGTAAAGCAGGGGAGTCAGTCCAATAGGGAGCAAGAAGGGGAAGCATGCTGGCAATCAAGGCAGAGAAGGAAGCAAGGCTGGGAATCAGGGCAGGAAGGGAAGCAAGACTAGAGAACAAGGGCTAGAGCAGGACAGTGCTGGAGAGAAGAGCTAGAGCAGAGCAAGGGCTGGAGACAGGAAGCAGTCAGGGAGGTTGGCAACAAACCAGGAAGCTGGGGGCGTGGCTAGACTTGGACAAGGCGAGGGCCTATAGGCAGAGTTCCCAGATGAGCTATGGACCAGTGGTGTGATGCTACTGAGCTGATGCTGGGCCAGCACCCCCAGGGATGCAGGTTCAAGGCTTGGGTCCTAGCAAGAGCTCAGCTGGAGAACTCCTCTCCAGAGGCTTCTGCAAATTTTGAGTAGGGAGCTAGAGAAGAGGGCCATCCCAACCTTTATGGCAGCAATGGAGAACCTCTGGCTTGCAATCTTTTTCCAGTCTGCAACTGCACACCCTTTTTCACTTGGAAGCTTCCGCTGACTTTGTTCACTGCGGCCAGCTGTCATGGGCCACCAGCCAGCAGCCTACCAGACAGCTGGGGAGGACTTTTAGACTAGCAGCCACACGTATGTAGGAGGCCATGCCTCTCTTTCCCACAGAACAGTCCAGCCCCCACCCACATAACTAATAGAAGAATCATTTCATAAGAATAATTGCCATCTGCTGGTTTGAAGACATAAAACATCTGTCTGTGCTTTTTAGATTTGACTTAACAGTCTTTTAAAAAAAAAAAAAACAAAACCACTGGGTAGATGCAAAATCTTCAGTCTCACCTTTTCAAAGTGTGCCCCTTTTTCTGTTCTGAACTGGCAAAAGACCCCAACAGAGTGGATTAATGCTTACATTTTATCACCTTTTTTGTACATCACAGCAGGAGGTGTAACTAGGCTGCAATGGCCTCTGGGGCAGAAGCCGCATGGGCCCCCTGAAGCACTTAGCAAGTCTTCACTGGATTCTAATCACCCATTTGCCTGTGCACACATTCCCATGGGCGTGGGCCTCACAGGCTCTTGGCTGCATCCCCTGCACCTTGGTTACAGCAAGTACAGAGAGTACCTTTGAGTGATGCTTGCGTGTTTGTCTTCCCATTGTTTTGGCCTAGAAAGCACACACAGTAGTAGTGATGATAAAGGCAGAGGGGCTTGGAAGAGCAGGAGGAAGGTGTTAGAAGATATCTCCAGTTCTTCAGGAAGCTATCTGGGGAAGGGCTAAAGGCATGCCATCTGTGCTGTGTGCCCTTGTAACCGATATCAGAGAGAGGGGGTCATATATTTGTGATGGTACAATCCCATCAGAGTATTGTTTTCTTTTTCATGTGCACCGCAGAGAGGTGATAGTCTGGCTCAGCAGGAAGTGAAGGTTTGTTGGGTCTGAGAGTGGCAGATGCTTTGTAACGGTTCAGCTTTGTCCTCTCTGACTATCGCAAATAAGCCTATCCGGTTAATTTGAAAAGATGGTCAATTAGCCATGAAGCTATTCTCCCTTAATATTCTCCCCTTTGCTTTAGCTGTCATAGTGCCTCCATTTTGGCTTCAAATGGAAATTGCTGTTCTCTTCCTACAGCATGGTCCAGGGCTACCTGTCATGCTCTAGAGTAGACAGATTCCAAGAAAACTACTGGTTCTCTTACAGAGTTCTTCTCTCCCCTCAATAGTAGGGGTGTGCATGTTGTTTTCGTTATTAAAATAATGATAATGAAAATTGTCATTTTCATTATTGTTATTGGAATAGAGAAAACATAATAATAACAAAATAGAAACGAAAATGACATTTTGTTTTTGAAATAAGGGGAAAACACTTAAAAATGTATTTCTGGCTATAACATTTTTGGTTCTTATTCAATTGTAATGAAATTTTGGATGCTTGTACCCCTAATGGAGGGCATTATGTGTATGAATGTATGAAACGATTCGATAACGGGAACCGATTTTAGAAGCAATTGAATTTTGTGATTTTAAGAAAAGATCCATACACATTCATGGCTACAACTTCTTTATCTTCCATCCAATTTGCATGAAACTTGTGAATATCATATCCCTCCACAAGCTTAACACACCTGCCAATTCCCAGAAGGATTGGATGAAGAGTCCTGATGGTATAAGACATTATCTTTAAAATACATTTCAAGCTGTAACATTTGTATATTCTATCCTGTTTACAAGATAGTTGGCAGGACCTTCCCTGTCATCTCTGCCAAACTACAGGACAATTTGATAAAGGGACCCGATTTTATAAGCAATTGAAGTTGTCCCCTTGAAGACCATTATTCAGATAAATAGCAGCACATGTGGTGCCAGTCAGAGGCAGGCACCTGGCATAGCAGTGGGAGAGAGACTGTAGGAGGGAGGCTGTGGAGCAACGCAAAAGACTGACATGCACATTCACTGGCCAGTTACTGCATGCATCTAGCTTTACAGCATCAATGGGTGGTGGCTTCGAGGCGGGCATAGGGGCTAGTCCTCAGGCAGGCAGAGAAGGTGCATAACTGGGACTTTGGGGATAACATCCCAGCAATCAAGAGACATAGTTTACACATCCATGCTGGCCAGTTATCATCACAATCACATCCTGCCACACTGTGACAGAGGACACAAGAGAATCTCTATTGGCTCTTTCCTAAACAGATGCGTCTGACTTCCCAGTAACAAGTGGGGGAGAGATATTGGGATGGTCACAGCACAGAATGAGGATATTTGGTTGACATTTCTGCTGGCCAATTGGCATCACAAACCGATATACCACAGTGACACATAAGAGAATCCCTGGCATAGGCTCGTTCTCTGCATATTATTATTATTATTATAAACATTTTTATAGCACCAGCTGTGTACCTGGTGCTTTACAGAACAACAATAAAGACGTGGTCCCTGCCTATGGCTTACAATCTAAAAAGACAAGGAGAGGGCGACAAGGAGAGGGGACAAAGGGAAGACAAGGGAGAAGCAAACAAACATGTAAGCGACTGCAAAGTCTCAGGTGCGCGTGCTTGGCTTGGTTACAGTTAGGCAGGAGTCTGCAGAGGAGGGCAGACAGTAAGT
>QEPC01001665.1:2211040-2247646 GCA_003113815.1 Sphenodon punctatus | reverse complement strand
GCTAGGTCTTACAGGCTCGGCGAAAAGCCATGAGACGTGGGGCCATGCAAGCTTCCTCCGGTAGGGAGTTCCAGAGTTGTGGCTCGGCCACCGAGAATGCCCTCTCCATTGTGGCCCCCTGTTTAACATGGGGGACCTCTAGGAAGGCGCCCCTGGCAGACCGCAGGGATTGCCCTAAGACGCGGAAGGCGAGGCGGTCCCCAAGGTATGAGGGGCCCAGACCGTATAGGGCTTTATTGCTCAACACCAACACCTTGAATCTGGCTCAGTACGCTATAAGCAGCCAGTGGAGAGTGCAGAGCACAGGTGTTATATACTCCTGCCGCCTCGTCCCTGTAAGGAGACGGGACGCCGCATCCTGAAGCAGCTTCAGCCTCCGGACCAGAACCAAGGGAAGCCCCACATAGAGCGTGTTGCAGTAGTCTAGCCTCGAGGTGATGAAGGCATGGAGTGGCTAGGTCGGGCCCGGAAATGTATGGGCACAGCCTCCGCACCAGATATAGCTGGCGAAAGGCGGCTTTAGCCACCGCCTCCACCTGCCGATCCAGACAGAGGCCCGGATCCAAAACCACCCCCAGACTCCGAACCTGCTGGGCTATGGGAGGGCAGACCCACCACCACCACCACCAGAGAGGCCGGCACCTCCCTCGCCCTACCCTTGTTGATGTATAAGGAAAATATTGTGTATTATTCTAGTCCTATTGTCAGAGGTGATAGTGGGTGTCTTCAGACAGACCCGGGGGTGGCCAGCCCCATGTCTTCCGCGTCCAGGCCCTCCTGCACTGGGTTTACACAGATCCGGCAGGTGCTGCAGCCCCCTGTCTGCCTGCGTGGCATCCCCTCCCCCACATCATAGAGCTGCTAGCAGATCACCTGACACACTAGGCTGCCTCCCGCAGTTTTATGGCATTGCTGGGGCAACCCCCGGTTGAGAATGGAGCTGCATTGGCCGTCCGCCAAGCAGACGGGCAGCTGCTCCGCTTTTGTCCAGTGCCCCAGATTTGGGTGGCTTGCTCCACTGGTGGTGCCCTGGGATGTTCCGGAGCACCACAAGTGGGGCTGAAACAGGGACCTACATATCTGGTGTCTTTAGACAGATGGGCCGCATGGGTGTGAGGTGTGGGTGCTGTCTGTCTAAAAGCACTCAATGTGGTGATACATTTTTTGCTATCACTTATAATTTGATTCCAGTGCCATTCAGCGGGGAGCATTTAATAACATAATAGAGAAAGGGGAGCTGGCTAAACCAATTATTTGATTATTTTTTTTTAGGTTAACCTATTAGAAAAACAATGTGATAGCACGTCATTAGTGTGGAATGAAACTGCTGATAGCAGCTTGTACTAATATTACATTAATATAAACAGGAGGACATCTAAGAATGGACTGAAGCCTCGGGACTGAGAGGTGGACAGATTCAGAAGGATCATGTAAAATGCTATGGCTGCACAGTGTCAACACTTCTATGTTACATACTCTAGTAAATGCTCTATGTTGTCATTGATTCCCAGCATTCGTGCTTGTGACTTCTAAACGTATTTAGGGAAGATTCTCAGAATCTCCGAATAGGATCAGACTATGGTAGATAAAGAGCAGACCACCTCTAGCCAATACAAAACAGTCTCCATCGTCCAGTAGTGATACCCCAAGTAGTGGAGCTCCAGTACTACTTCTTAGGAGACTATTCCCCTAACTAACCCTAATTCTTGTGAAACATTTAATAGAATTTCAGAATTAGAAGGAATCTCAAAGGTCATTTAATCCAATCCCCTAATACAAGGCAGGATATCCTCTGCCAATGGTATTGTAGACAGATGCTTGTCTAGCTGGGTTTTGAAAACATTCAAGGAAGGAGATTCCATAACCTCTCTGGGCAGCTTATTATTAATTTCCAGGCTAAATGTTCTTGCATTCATTTCTTCCTTTTCTCCCATTGGATCTCACTAAATAATTTGTCCTTAATCTGCAACCTTAGACACTGCGGGATTGAAAGTACCATAGTTCCTTTTTAGTCAAAAACAGTTTCATTTTACAGAGCTCACACACACCATCCTGAATTCTAGGGGCCATTTATATATGCAAACATTGTCAGCCCCTATTATTTCTCTGTTATAAGTAAAGACTATCTAATCATTGTGAGCAAATTTAATAATTATGTGTAATGAATGAATTAGGTCTATAATTCAAGGAAATAAGAACTGATTCCTCCAAATGTTTGTCTTATCATTTAATTGGAAAGACCCCCCCCCCCCCTTCTAAATAGACTAAATTAGCCGTAGGTGATGTCCCAGCCCCTGTGAAATTAGGTACCCTGTAGACTTCCTCTTTGGGGTGATATTAAAGCTGAGATGGGGCAAGGCAATTTTAATAAAAGATTTTTAACAGAATGTGTGTAATTTTAGTGGGACAAAGATTTCTGGCTTTGGGGGGAAAAAAACTCTTGAAATAAGATCATTGTCTATAACTAAGGGGTTTTCTCTCATTCCCAAAGAACTGAATTTCGGGGATGTTCATATACTATGTCGATGGAGATCAGGATCCAAGTAGGTAGACAGCTAACTACATACATCATGTGTAAAGTTCTGGCAAAATCCCCAATGTATGACTCAACTGGACCTTAACATTCTTGGAAAGGAGGCTGAAACCAACCCCATGTTACAGGAGATCCCCAATGCTGTAATAGTGTATTTAAGGTGTTAACAAATGAAATGTTGCCCCCCATTTCCCCATTAACCCCAGATTCACCTGCTCATATATCCTGTGGCTGTCAGATGTTCACCCTGGGACCGCTCTGAGGCTCCTCCACATGGTGTCAACCCAGGAAATGTGGAGCCCGCTGTGTGGGCAAATACAGGCAAAACCAGGGCAACAGGTGCCTCTGGGGCCACTGCTTATCTGTTGGGTACAGGCAGATCTGTAGAGGTGTGGGTGCAGACTAGAGCATCGCTAGAACTGCAACTTGGTGGAGGGAGGCGGGGAGAAACACCTGCCCATTTGTTGTGCTCCCCACCTGGCACCTGCTCTGTGGCTCTGTGAGAGCTGCATGGAGCCAGGGCGGTCTCTGAGCGTGTGTATTAACACCTTTAGGGTGTTCATTCATCCCCACGTAAACCAGGCTATGGGTGTGTGTTGTTCAGAGGAGAGCAATGAAGATCATTCGCAGTCCTACGAATGGAGTCATGGTATGCAAGACATACAAGGAGAGACTAAAGGAATTGGGAATGCTTAGCCTAGAGAAAAGAAGACTTAAAGGGGGACATGATAGCAGTTTTCAAATATCAACATGTGAGTAAAGATGGAGGGCAGTTATTCTTCACTACCACAGAGGATAGGACAAGGGGGAATGGGCTTAAACTGCAGCAAGGTAGATTTGGGTTAAATACTAGGAGAAAAGTCCTTTTTTTAACAAGGTTTCCTTATTTTCCAATAAGGATGTTTACAGCCAGGGAATTGGGTAAGAAATCTCTGTGAATGGATGTTCTTTTTTTTTTTTTTTTTAAAGATGTGGACAAGCATTTGTCTCCTATGCTGTAAGTCAGGGGTGGGGAACCATAGGCCCAGAGGCCAAATGCAGTCCACAGCAAGTTTTTTATGTGGCGCCTTTCCAGTTCCCAGATCTGGCCCCTGGATCCAGTTCTTACCTCCAACAGCTAAAAAGCTGAGCTCAGGGGAAGGGAGCAGAGAGGAGGGCATGCACACAAGGATATGGGACAGATCCATGGCACACATTTATGCTCTGGACCCTTTTTTTCTTGATCCTCCAACTTATATGGCACATATTTATGCTCTGGACCATCCAATTTATATGTGGCCTTTGGAACTTGTGCTACTAATTTTAAAAGTGGCCTCCGGGACCAAAAATGTTCCGCCCCCCCTGCTGTAAGTATAGAGTATCCTGCCTTGGAATAGGGGATTGGAGATTACCTATGAGGTTCCTTCCAACAACACTATGATTCTGTAAAGATGCTAAAAGGCAGGTGTGGGCATCAGGACTCCTTCGTCCTGTGTTCTCTTCTTGGATTCACAACACAAGTCACTCGCATTTTGAAACCTGAATCCCTAGCTTTAGGTATTCAAATAGCTAAGCACCTCAATCAGTGGATTAATTTTCATGGGCATGAAAGAAACCCTGAGACAGCCGACCTATGGAGGACTAGACACTTCTGAAAGGCAGGCCATCAGTTCAGCTGCTTAGATTTAGGCACCCAAGTTTGAAAAGATTGCCCTTTGCTTCTCTCTGCCCTCATCAGTTAAAATACTCCACAGGGGAGTTAGGACTAGGTTGATTAGTTAGCTGTACAGTGCTTTGAGCTCTTTAAACATTACAAAACAAAACATTATCAGTATCATTATTTTAAAAGTGGTGCAGTGGCTGGGTCCTTCACTGATGTGGGAAATGCTATTCTTGCCAGTATATCTGTTCTTTGCATTTTTATTTATTTTATTGATTTGTCTCAGTTTGTACCCCACCCTTTCTAGATGGCTCAGGGCAGCTAATTCATACTCACTGTACAGTATGAACTCCCTTTCTTGTCCCTAGGGGGAGCTCCCATGCTAAAAAGTTTCTTTGTGAAACAATTCAAGTCCATTTCAGTTCAAAGGTACTTGCATAACAAGCGACACAGGTATTATAAAACTATGAGAAAAAGAACAGATCTGTAAGGTATTTGTCATGGAATGGGAAAAGGAGGTGTCACCCATTCAGGAGGAGGGCGGGTACTCTGGCTGGTTTTCCAGAATCCCTATATCTATTTGTTATCATTGCTTATTCCTGACCCATTAGCATAGCTGCAGAAATAAGTGTGCATCCTCCCCCACCAACTACTCACTGCTCTTCTGACAGCTCTGTGCGTGTGACCTAGAGATGGCAAAGCTAGTTATACTGCACTGCTGAATCTCTGGACTCCCCAATGGCTCCCTATTAGACCTTGGCTGGTTTGGGGACATGACTGCTTCAGTAGATTGGGGGAGAGATATTTCTTTCTGCCAAGCAGACCACAGGGGGCCAAGTACTTGAAGGAACTGTCCTCCAAGCAGAAAATTGCAGAACTTTTTAATTCTTTCTTTATCCTGCTCCTCCACTTATTCTGCTCCCAACCCATTTTCTCCTAAACATCAGATATAGAGAATGTTAGCAACTTCCTTTTGTGCCTGCCTGTCTGTCAGCCTGGTGCCCTCCCCCTACCTCAGAACGTCATTCCAGGAGTCCTACCCCCCCCCCCCCCCCCGTCATTTGCCTCTACTGTTCACTTTCTCATGCTGCTCTTGTCCTATAAAATCAGAATTTCCATCTGCTTTATTATTCTGGGCAGTCAAGTGAGCAAAAACAGAAGCTAAACAACAACAACAAAATGCAGCCATGCCTCCCCGAGGGACTGAGGGACATGCATGTTCACAGTCACACGCTAGTCGAGTGGCCTTATGAAAATGGCTCCCAGAACAACAGTAACCTCCTTCCTCAGGAGAAGAACAGGCTCTTTCCTTCGACATGTGGATTTGCTCATATGTTCACCTCAGGATTCTTTTACATTTGCGTCTTTACCTTAAACCCAACACAGGAAGCCAGGCTGCTAGTCACAAAGTATATCATTTATTCCCATCTTACCCACAGGACTGTTCCTGCAATTAAATCTGGCACAGAATATTAGTGGGAAGTGTGTTGTCCCCTATGAAGGACACAGTGGGCAGAAAGGAAGCCAGATGGGAGGTCTAGTTATAGAGATGCCTTTCACTTATAAAGTGCTGCCCACCTGAGCTCTCAAGTGAACTGTTAACTGTTGGTGGCTTTACACATTCTGCTACCCATGAGGGAAGTCAGCCCCATGGGATTTCATCCCATGGAAGAGCACTTTGAAAAAAAACAGTAAAACTGCTCCTGCTGTTCCCTGTTTATGCTGCCATGCCATGGGTTCGGTTCACCGGGGGGGAGTCCATTGAATGGCAGCATAAACTCAGAGCTTTACTTCCTTTGCGGAGGAGCGTGCAGGAGAGCTTCTTTCTGAGCTGGAAGTGAGATTGACAAAGCTGGGGAGACCGATAAGGGGTATAGAGTCGGGAGTGAAACTGACAAAGCTGGGGAGTCCAGTGGAAGAGTGAACCTGTCAAAGCTGGGGAGTCTGGCAGGGGAGTGTGGAGCTGGGAGTGAAACTGACAAAGCTGTGGAGCCTGGTAGGGGACCATGGAGCTAGGATGGGAAGCATGGTGAGGGAGTGTGGATCCAGGAGTGAAAATGCCAAAGCTGCAGAGCCTGGTATAGGAGCATGGAGCCAGGACGGAAAGCACGGTGAGGGACTGTGGATCTGGGAGTGAAACTGACACATCTGGAGAGCCTGATAGGGGAGCATAGCAGGGTTAACAAACCTTGATTCTGTGTCCTGTTTTCACCTGCTCGATGGACCTGTTGAGGAGTTCTCTGGTTATATTCCATGGAAGCAAACCAGTATTCACTCCCTGGTTTGCTTAATGGTTTGTTTGACCAAATGTGATGTTTGGCCCCCATGTCAGGTGGCTGGAACTGTGGCAAGACACAGAGTGTAGAGCTGTCCAGTGATGCACATTTAGCTTACACAGCAGAGGCCTGTTCTTCTAGAGCAAGAAAATCAGAGTTCTAATCCCAATATTGCCATAAAGTTCCAAACTATATCAGTGTGCCAAGTAGTGACAGCCATAAAGACCTAGGTGATCTCAGATTGATTATTATTTTATTCCCATTTCTCAGATAATGTGAGTGGCGTGTTAGCGGTCATACGTCTATAGCAGAACCAGGAACAGAACATCATTGTCTCAGTTTCTATCTGTTCTTTAGCCACAAGAATGAGTTTAGACAATAAACTTTCCCATCTTTTGTTCCATGGAGCCCAGTGGCACATAAGGCAATGAATAATTTACCCTCCGTAAGACTCTTTCTTTCCATGCAAGACTCCCCAGATTAGCTGAGCTGTGTCTGACAGCTCGTTAACTGTACCAGGCAACCAAAATAAAAATTGTTGTGAATGGGATTTAGATTTTTATATATAGATATGAAATTAAAAAGTGGAGGGGGGGGGGGATGGAGGAGGCAGAGAGGGAGGATCCAAAGGAAAAATAATGACCTTTCCCCATTTATTGTAGCGCTACGCCAGCCCCACCCACCTTTTGTGCAGTCTGTTGCCAGATATGGTCAAAGTCTCATACACGCTGTGACTCCTGCTACTTACTTTAGGGTGTTGAGGGACCGGAAGTATAACCTGCTAGGTTCAGCTGTTATGACTGCATGAGCCACTGTTTACTTAGCATTTTTCTTTGAGTGTGAACATATAGGAGTCTTTTCTGTGTACGGTTAGTGCTGCATACGACTAGTACACTGTAGAAATGATAAGTAGGAGTAGTTCTGCACTTGGACAGCTTCCAACTGCTTCATTTTACCTGCTGCTGTTCTCCCTGGGCAGCCTAGTATAAAAGTGGCTTCCTTCTGGTGCTGGAACTGTATTAAACAATAGCTATCCTTTGCAGGCCAGTTTTGCCATACCCACCTAAGCCAATGTATTACTGCACTGAAAGAGTCAGGGACACACAAATGTAATTTCCTGTTTATTCTTTCACCTGAAATCAGCAATTATTCTTATTTTTCTTCAGATCTACATTAATCTCCTGATAGCAAGACTCCAGCAATCCATACCTCTTGAGCAAACCTACAGTAACAAACCACTTTGTACAGTCCAGTGCCAAAAAGCAAACCTACAGCATAACAAATCAACATGTGCAGCCAAGTTCTCCTGAGCTGCCCTGCAATAACGAACTACCACCAGTGCAGTGCTCCGTGGAAACCCTCGAATAACAAACGTGTGCCCTGCTCTCTAGTACTGTATGAACCTTTTCCAGGCGGCTGGTTTTCAGGCCTCACGCCCCTGTCAGGGCCTGTTATGCTTCACCTGCTGCAGTGGATAGAAAATATGGTGCAGCCACTTATTTATTCTGAGTGGCAGCACAATATAATTGCATTTTGTGTTCAGTGAGGATCAGTGTCTCCAAAGTACTCTTGAAAGGTCGTTTCATGCCAGAAGAGCCCCTGTGCTACAGCCAGCTTGGGCCTGTCTGTTCCTCCTTGATGCTTGTCAGCCTTCAAGCAGGAAAAAGGAAAAAGCAGCTCCTGACCCTCTTCCTGTTCCAAATCAAGGTGTGGTGTAACCTAATAACAACACTACCCTCTCTCCCCACTTTGCAAAGTAGAGTAAGAGATGAACCATCTCTTCTCCTCAGTAATGTCCTGGAAGGAGTGTAATTTCCTCCTGAGAACAGCAACAGTAGGCAGATGAGGAGCAACTCAGTAGTATCCCAGTCTGAACACTAAATTCCACACCTGAAATTGCTGTTGCTTGGCATGGCCAATGAAGCATATGCTAAATAAATGACTAACCATCTTTCATGCCTCTTTATTGTTCCCCTGGCCTCTTCATGATGCATATTTAGCGCTCCTTGCGCACACTCACCATTCATGTAGATGTCTACCACCTCTTCTGCTAGGATGCCATACCTGCCTAAAGCAGTAGTTCCAGAAACAATTATTTGCTGCAAAGTGAGTGTATAGTGAACACTTCTCCATGCAGAGCATATTGGTGTGCTCCATGTGGCAATGTTGGGCACTCTCAGAATTCAGTTTTCTGGATTGTGTTTCATTGTCACAATGGTTGCTGCTATGCACCATGGATAGAATCCAGGCAAGTGAAAGGGATTCTTGGTCTATGTTTTTGTTCTCCACTTTTGACTTCCTCAATTTGCTCTGAAACCATTTTCTACCTGACACTTTATTTTGGCAACGTTTTCTCCAATGGCTACAGAGTCTTATGACAGCAATGACGGATGTCTGCCAAACTGACAATGAGATTGTGAATGTTGTAGCTCATGTTGCTGTGAACACCTGGGAAGTTGTATCGGAATGGTTTGATTCTGGCAATATTGATTCAGATTTTGAGGAATGGAATGGCAAAAATTGTTTGTGGGCAGACACCTGAAGTATTTGAACCTCTGCAGCAGATCAGCTCCTCACAACCCCCAGCCCTTCTCCTTACCATGGGGGACAAACTGAGCTCACTTGACAGATATTACTGGACCTATGAGCACTGAACGGTTGGTGAACCTTGTTCTTCCATGTTGGGATGACCAAGAGTGGAGATAATTTCTGATGTGACAAGCAATGTCTTTGGGTAATCAGCGTGCACCACAGTGTATCATAAGATATAGCAGAATGAGCTGTTTCTCTGAGGTATGCTCTGAGGTATGCATGAGTTTATAGACTAGAGTCAGCTCTGGATCAGATGATTGAGAGTAGTGTTCAATGCCCTGATCTTTAGTAATGTCCCCTTATTCTATGTTGGGAGAATGGGAGAGTCAGGCCAAAAATGGTGACGGGCTGATTATAAGACGTACTATCCCGATTATCCCCAAGAAGTCCTTCATTCTGTCGACTGAGAGTCACACTGCACTGTAGTAAGAACATTCTAGGTGCAGAATGAAGTTAATGGGAGTTTTTCTATTGATTTAAATGGGTTCAAGATTGCAGTGCTTGAAATATTAAGGTACTGAAAGGACTTATGAATAACAATAAAATGACCTGAAAAGAGTACTTCATGCAGGGGCACATAGACTCCAGTAATAAGACTTGGGGTGCAGCCAGCCGAGCTGTGGTGGACCCGATCTCTGCACGGCCCCGTGGCAGGCAAGCAGTGCTGTTACACTGCGGGGCCAGTGTGGGGAGCTGGACAGATTGTTCCTGCCCCCCACTGAGGGGCAGCCAGACCACTGTTGGAGCTCCCACCACAACCAGGTCAGGCCAAGGCACCTGCTACGTGAGCAGGCACCCAACCCTGCCCCACCTCCTTCCCCCAGCCCGGTTTAAATCCTGCTCTTGGCTGTGACATGGCAGAATGCAATGGGCAACAGCACCTGATGCTTAAAACCCCACTACGTAGCTCACTGTGCAGTGGGGCAGAAGGGGCCCCGGCACACAGGCTGCCACGCCTTGGGTAGCCTTACCCTGGCCTTTTCCCGAAGACGCGTCATGTATCAGCCAGCTGCTCATTCTGCCAGGCAGTGGGGGGAACATCTGGTGGCAGCCAGCTACACAATGCACTTCATAGCATGATCCAGCAGTCCAAAGTGGGTTACAGCTGCCCAAGGCATGGTAGCCTGCCCTAGCCATCTAATGTGGCTGCGCCCTTGAATCCCATCTCTGCCTTTGAGCTGTATAGTGGAGACCTTCATGGGTTACCCAGAATTATCTTGGGTCATTTACTGTGTGGCATTCAGACATTCTGGGGTCCTGTGCTAGCAAGGCAGGAGATGTCCCTGACTTTAAGTAAGGATAGTTTATTCTGATTTAATCCAAGGCAAACCTACAAGTTATCCTGGGTTACATGCAAATTGATGAGTGTCATGTGAACGCTTGGGTTGTTAACCTCGGTAAAACTCAGTTATGCTGGGGAATTGTTTTGTCTGAACAATCCCTCAGTCTCTGAAGCCAAGCCAAGTTATGGAGAAATCATGTGACTTTTTTTAGCCCCTCTACCAACCTAAAGTGTCCTAAATATCTGAGAGACCACCTGTCCTTCTATGTTCCATTGTGGCCCCTCCTCTGAGGTCGACCGGGAGCACCCTTTTGCATGTTCCATCTGCTGCTCTTGTCTGAAGGAAAGGGATGCACAGGAGGGCATTCTCGGTCTCTGTCCAAGTTTTATAGAACTCCCGTCCCCCAGGAGGTTCATTTGAACCCAGGCCTAAGCATCTTCCGGGAGCGGTGCAAGACGTTTTTGTTTTACAAAACATTTGGGGGGTGGGGATTGCGGTTGGTTGGGAGGTTGTGGGTAGGTGTTAGGTGGAGAGTTTTGGAGGGTTGTGGGCTGGAGGGGGGATGAGGGGACAGGTTGGTAGGGGGCAGGAATTTTATGCTGTTTTATATGCTGTTTTAGTTATTTTGTAAGCCACTCTGAGCCATTTGGGAAGGGTGGGGTAAAAACTGGATAAAATAAATAAATAAACATGCAGTGTGAGGGGCTGGAGTTAACTTGTCCCTGCCCAAATCCACCTTCCCACCGTGCAGCATGGCAGAGATAATAAATGAAGTAACTGGGACTCCTCAAAGTCTTATTGGAAGATGCAAGATCAGGATGCCAGGAAGGTGGATGGCTGGTCCTGGTTAGAGTGGGAGCAATGACCATGGCTTATTCTGTCTCATTTGTTGTATTGCTCTTGTTCTTGTAGTGTCTGAGCGCCTCTTTGAGTCAGTTTTGCAAACTGGCACCGCTCTGACTCATCGCTTGTTGTAAAAAGATTCAATCAAATTATCAGGAGGAATAAAAAGCAATAGTTGTGGTGAATTCCCCTCCTGTCAGCATCCATCAGCAGTTCCAAAAATAGGAATGATTAGCTGGGAGCTACTGAGAAAAAAGAGGCAGAAAGCTACAAGTCTTGCACACGCAGAAAGGCATGAAGTTAGTGGAGGAAACCGAATCAGCAGACATTCCCTGCCCCGCCCTCTCCCTCCCCCATCCCAAATACAGCCTGAGCACAGGATAATTGCTCGGAATGCTGCACTCTGAGGCAAGTTGGGAGCAGGGGAGTTGGGGCTGCAGTTCGAAAGGGATATTTCCAGTGTACCTAAAACTGGCAATTGCCTTCATGCTCTTATAACACCTTCCTTGTGGGCATTTTCAAAGCCATTCCTAAAAATAATAGTGAACTCTGGTAATAGCAAATGTCAAGAGCCTTTTTAAAAATTAAAATATGAGATCAAAGAAAGAGATAAATAGACGAGTTCAGAGAGAGGAAGGTGTGATTTCTCTTCTATCTGTGGCCGTGTCATGCTGCGGAGAATGCAGACAGGGCTAGGGAGGGCATGAACCTGCACTCCAATAAAGTACTGGCAGCAATGTCAACAGCATTTCTCTGATGTTTCAGACTTCTGTCAAAGTCAGGCTGGATGAATTTGACACGTATGAAAGTGTGGAGATGCTGGCGACAGAGGGGCATCTCATTCCTTCCCTGCAGGACCCCTTGCTATTTGAGTTCCCTACACACATTTCTGCCAATGCTTTGCACTCCTGACATGCAGCCTCAACATTACATCAACCCCCACCAGCTGGATTTGTGCCCTGACATTCCCCACCACCTCCCAGTCACCTTAGACAGGTCTGTTGTTGTATCTTATTGCTGGGCCACCACACAGCTTGGCCACAAACTCTTGAACAACAGTACCCCTGCTGTTCTAATTCCAGCCTCTTTTGGGGGTAGATCAACCATTCATTCCACAAAGCGCAAAGCTTTTATGAGATACATTAATATTCTTAACCAGATTGAACTCAACTGACTTGTGTCCTGTGCCTCTTGTAAAGAGTCACTCTTTGGAGTAAATATTGGCACTGGACTGGTTCCTAGCTCTTCGTTGGCTTCCTCATAATTTACAGAAGGACCTTTGAGCCATCAGAGGAGGTCCAGTGAGAAAGCAGCAGGAAAGCAAATATACTTCTGATTCTTGTGAGAGAAGCAGTATTTACTCCTGATCTTGTTGACTAAGTGAATCCTAATTTTGCGGATAGAAAGGAGAGCTTTTTCCTTCCAGTGACCACCTGGCACATCTTGTGCCAGCCTACCCCGAGCATTGTAGCAGAATTGAAGGAGAGCCCTATGCTGACAATATTTCCACAGATGGAGACCTCAGAAATGTTGTTAGACAGAGTGCATGGAGGATGCTTGCTTTACTTTGGAATGAGTTTCATTTTGGCAGCGCTTCAGAGCACTGTGAGCCACAGACAGAAGATTGAATCATTTGTGCAGGAGAATTTTATGTCTTAGTGGTAGGTGGGGCAGGCAGGATGGCCATTTTTACAGGGTTATATTTTATATACTGAGAATAGGAATCTTATATAACACAGGCACAGATGCTTTGTTGACCCCGGGACACTGGCTCATTATGAATCACTAAGTACTGGAGGTGGGAAACTACATTTGAACGTAGTCCTCTCCATGTGTGCTGACTGAAAGCTCACCTCTCAGGCCCTTTTCAAACAGACACCCCCTGCCCCCTCGCCCATGTGTGCGGGTGGGGTGCATCTGTCTGAACACTGTGGCGGGTTGCCGGGGGGGGGGATGGGGGGGCATCTGTGCAAATGCTTCCCACCTTGCCACCCACTCATCTCCCCCACGTCCCCATGCCCATTAGAAAAGGGCCTTATTTTGACCTGATTTCATTCTTTTAAGTGGCCTTTTGGGTTAGAGTCTGTCCTGGCATTTTAGAGCATGGTCTTATTATGGG
The DNA here is from genome assembly GCA_003113815.1 of Sphenodon punctatus. Classification (NCBI taxonomy): domain Eukaryota; kingdom Metazoa; phylum Chordata; class Lepidosauria; order Sphenodontia; family Sphenodontidae; genus Sphenodon; species Sphenodon punctatus. Next base: position 2,234,361 of record QEPC01001665.1, on the reverse strand, counting down.
ATTGCTGACTATAGTGTGGGGAAGAATCACATGAGAGATCTGACGAATTTATCACATCCCCAAAATGTCATTCATCTTTCAGGTATGGATTGATGAGACTTCCGATTTGGAGACTTTAAAGCCCTCAGGCCAGCAGTTCTGTTTATTAGGTTAAATTCTCAAAAATCACAAGAAAATTCTCAAAGTAGGCAAGACTGCTGTAAATGTGAGCTTGGACAGTCGTATCCATCCAAATGAAGATCAACTAGTTTTCTTGGCGCCAATGGCTCCCAGGCGCCTGCAAATTTCGTGCCCTGAAGGGGGCAAATAAAAAAGTAGTCTCAGGTTGGATTTGGCCCACACACCAGAGGTTCCCCACCACTGTGATAGACTCTCTTTCTGCTCCCAGTCTCTCCGCTGCTATCCCAAACAGGAAATGACTGTGATTCATGTAACACGTTGGTGTGTATTTAATGAACTGTAATTCTGTAATTAAATCCTTGTTTGAGATATGATTAGAGTAACATTTATGTTTATATGCTGAGCCTGATATATTTGCTTCCCTGCTGCTTTCTCGCTCAACCTTCTCTGATGGCTCAAAGGTCCTTCTGTAAATTGTGAGGAAGCCAACAAAGAGCTAGGAACCAGTCCAGTGCCAATATTTAATCATTCTCCTTGTGGGTAGCATCCAAGTGCTTTCCTGAAAGCCTGAATTCATGCTTCCCCACTATAAGATTCCCTTTCTATAAGGAACCTTTCTCTGCCTATCGTTTTGTCCCACCCTACAATCATAGGGAATGTTGCCCTTTCAGAATGAGAGACGGGGAGTCATAGCCATGCTACCTACTCGAGCTGTTAGAAAAAGAACGCAATTGTCAGCCTCCCAGTGGAACAGCTCAGAACGCCAGCTATTTCCCAGCCATGTCTTTGCACTTCCCCATTCTCCACATCTGGTTAAAATCACATATTTCTCTTTGGGCCACATGAGACAGACTTAGTGACTGGCACTGCTGTGCAGGAGATTGGGGCAGGTTCATCAGTCTTTGATTGATAGTTGTGTAGTAGCAGCGTGTTCAGCTTCTTTTATAAAGATAACAGAAAGGAAGTACCTTCCGTTTCCCAGTAATAAAAATCCTGAGCATTTATCTAGCACTTTATAACTGAGAATTAACTTAGATATCATCACCTCCATTTTTTAACATGTGGACCCTGAAACTCAGAGGGACTGACTTGTCTTGTGCCCAAAACCTGTGGCAGATCTATGCTAAATTAAATTCCCTTAGATTCAGGACAAGCAGCAACTTCACATGGAACCTGGCAAAGGCCACTTTGCCGGTCTGCTCTCTGGACTGAAATGGCTATGTCGCGACAGAATAGTAAATAGGCTGCAATATTCCCAAAATAGTTACCCAAAATGGTCAGTATTGGGACAATGTGAGAGTTGCCAGGTTGGGAAAGAGGCCAAATGGTTGCAGATGGAAGCCACCCCAGTGTTTTCTTGTATGACCATCCCAGAAGCCTGTTTCTGCACAATGACAGTGAAGAAAGGGTTCATTACTGGGCCTGCTTGTGAGAGAGCTGAGGTGGAGGGGGGGCTGAGGAGGAGAATGCTTCAGTTCTGTGAAAGTGGCTTTCTGCTTTGAGGCGGCAACAGTGATATTTCATGTCTTGTTTGGTGTCTCCTACTTTTAAATGTCAGTCTCTGCAGCCGGCCTTATCTCCCATAGCACATTTCAATTAGGTATTCCAAATCGCGCTCTTTTCTTCCAGGACAAATATGCCAGAGGTGATATTTACTCTTGCAGCAGCATTTTAAATACGGTGGGTTTAATTTTTAAAATTAACAAAAATCAAACACTGAATGGCAGTTGCTTCTGTTAAAAGAATAATATTAATAATGATAAATTAATAGAAAAGGAGAGGAGAATTCTGGGTCTTGCAGTGGTAACTGGATTATTTTAATGAAGGGCTTTTCTTTCCCCTTCCTTCAACTCAGCGTGAAGGTTATAGCGCTGCCTCTTCATTTAAAGAGCTGCCAGCAGGTTGCATAATTTCTTTGGCCACATTGACGACATCTGTATTGCTCAGGGTGATTACCTGGACTACAAGGTTGCAAGGGGGTGGCAACAGAACTCAGATGCTGGAACACAAGCCCATCTTGATCTAAGAGTATCATGTTAGCTGTGGTAACATTAGGGGTTATGTTGTCTAATAGCTATGGTCTATTTCTATCAGCTGGGTTTTTTTTGTGGAAGTAAAATTGTAAAAGAAAAAAAAAAAGTTTTAGGTCAGACCAAAACCAAAACTAAACCTGTGTTCAGTCCATTTTGGTTTACTTAAAACCAGAGTTTTCACTTTGGTTTTTAGTTCAGACTGAAATGATTTATTTTTTTTAAATGTAAAATGTGATTGGAAGCAATCTTGTCACATGAAAAAATTCATTTTGAGAAAACACTTTGGAAAAGGTTTCTTGTCAGAGATTTCCCAGCCAGCTCTAATTGCAACATTCTTCTTTGAGAGAATTTTTCTCCTTGCTCTACCATTCCTAACATTTCTCTTACTAAGGGCTTATTGCACAAGAGCAACTCCATTGTGTTTCTTCACAAATCACCTCACAGTTGCTTGCTCTTGTGATTTTGTCAGGATTTTGGTAGCTTTAGGGTTTGCTTAAAACCTAAAATTGTGAAAAATAACATTTCATTTCCTTTTTTGATCAAGTTACTAATTTAGTGGGTCAAGAGAACGCTGTGGACAGACATATCTTGATTTCAGCAAAGCATTTGACAAAGTTCCCCAAGATATCCTTGTTGATGAGCTGGTAAAATGTGGGCTAGATGATACTGCTGATAGGTGGATTTACAGCTCGTTAAAAAACGATACCCAAAGAGTGCTCATCAATGGCTCCTCATCAATCTGGAGGGAGGTGTCAAATGGGGTGCCGCAGGGCTCTGTCCTGGGCCCAGTACTGTCCATCATCTTTATTAATGACTTGAATGAAGGAATAGAGGGGATGCTTATCAAATTTGCAGATGATACAAAACTGGGAAGGATAGCTACCACCTTAGAAGACAGAAATGCATTTTTAAATGATCTTGACAGGATGGAAAACTGGACCAGAACTAACAAAATGAAATTCAACAGAGATAAATGTAAAGTTCTGTATTTAGGTGAGAAAAATCAAATGCACAAGTATAGGATGGGGGATACCTGGCTTGGCAGTACTAAAGCAGCCCCAGGTTGCCTGAGGCAAGAGGGAGCAGAATATTAAATATTTATATATATAAATAAATATATAAATACAAATGAAAAGGATCTAGGGGTTGTAGTTGATCACAAATGGAACATGAGTCAGCGGTGTGATGCAACTGCTAAAAATGCTAATGCAATTTTAGGCTGCATTGACAGAAGCTTTGTGTCTAAGTCACAAGAAGTAATAGTTCCACTCTACTTGAGGCTGATCAGGCCTCATCTGGAGTACTATGGCCAGTTCTGGATGCCACATTTTAAGAAGGCCATCAACAAATTAGAACAGGTTCAGAGGAGGGTGACACAATGACGGCTTAGGGAGCTGGGTATGTTTAGCCTAGAGAAGAGAATACTGAGGAGACATGATAGAGGCCTTCAGCTATCTGAAGGGCTGTCACACAGAAGACGGCAAAGATTTGTTCTCTGTTGCCCCTGAGAGCAGGACTCGAAATAATGGACTCAAATGACAAGAAAGCAGATTTTGGTTGAACATGGGAGAACTGTTCAACAATGTAACAAATCGCTTAGGGAGGTGGTGGACTCTTCTTTGCTGGAGGTTTTCAGGCAAAGGCTGGTCCACCATCTGTCAGGGATACTGTAGCTGTGGATTTCCTGCACTGAGCAGGGGTCAGACTAGATGACCTCTGAGGTCACTTCCAACTCTATGATCCTAATATGAAAATCACAGCCCTTTCCCCTTAAAAACGTTTCTAGCCCTCATGGTTGTAGAGAAAAGCTTAACAACATGACTGCTTTAAAAAACACTTTTAAAATAATGATGTTAATTAAGCCAATCTCATTGGTGGGAGTGAGGGAGCATTTCATGATTTTGAACAACGGGGGTTGGCGGCCTTGTCATCCAGGCCTGTTGTTTACTTCCATCCTCACCACATACACCACCCACATTTTTAGTCTCTGGTTGTGGCATCGTGTCTCAGCCGTAACTTCAAGTGTCTGTTGCTAAATCTAACGGTGAATGATTAAAGCAGATGAATGACGGTAGTAGCCAGAAATGCTGTTTCATGGTAGATGGCCATGGTGAGACCAAAAACGGAGAGAGGCAAAATCTCCTGTGGAAGCATGTCCAGTCCACCTAAAAGGGCTCCATATAGGAGCACTCATGCCATCTACTGGATGGAATAAGCAAAGCTGGCATCGGGACCCAGTAGATCAGTTCTTCCTATGTATGGGATCTTGCATTTCTGTCCCTTCAGAGTGGGTTATGTCAGGCCTGTTTGACTGTATATCTGTTAGTTCAAGGCATGGGAACATTCGGGGGTGGGTGTTTGAGGTATTTGCAAATATGACCTAGTGGTCAATATGTGTTTTGTGTTCCCCTTTGAGCTATGCCACAGTGGATATGGTTGGTTACACCACTCAGCTTGAGAGGCTTGTTTTTCAGTTCATGCTATAGCGAGATGTACATTTAGCTCTGGAATCCCCTGCTTCACTTCCTCGTATCTGTTGCTGTTTCACAAATGCTTTAGTTTTAATAAAAAATGCGAGTTGACTTTGATTGAGCTAACAGCTTGGCAGTGGGTTTTTTGTTCACAAGTATGTCCAAGGGGAAGAGGTTGAGGTGAACACTCATGCAAAAGTGACTTTATCAAGCATAATTGTACTGGTAGTGCGGTAGTTGTGTCCCTCATTGTGGTAGTTGTGGCAACCCAATCCATAAACAAAAATTGATAAAATACAGAAAAAGAAATAAATACATTGCTAATAAAGACAGTCAGCTTAGTTTCTGGTATTCACAGCAACACTAGATACAAACAGAGCAGAGCATGGAGAGGTGCAGTGCAACTCTTATTTTCTATCCACTTGTTCCTCAGGACCAGGCTTGGAGCTGTTTGTTTAATTTTGGTAAGTTTTAAAATGATAGTGCATACACTGCATAGGGTGTTCTGTTCGTACATCCTCTATTACTCAGGGTTTGTTGAGACCATCAAGGTCTGTTGCCTGCAAGAGCTAGCTCCAGGAGTAGCTGGCGTACCTACAGTCCTTCCCTCTGAACTCTGTTTCACAGAGCACACTATCAGTCATTTGAAGGAACTATGTACTGCGTCCTAGTGGGGGGTCACTTACCTTACATTATTTCCTTTGACAATTACACCATTGCCCTCTAGTGGTTGGGATCCATCAGACCAGCTAGAATGATTAAGGGGTAAAAAAACCCAGAACCTGACCTAACAGAACATTGAAGACTGGGGCTGTTCCATCTGAAATAGTTTGGGGCAGATTCCTCCAGGAAGAAAACCATTCTTATATGAATCAAATGGAGTGGTTAAATCCCAGGATCCTTACTCATGGAAGTTAATCAGTGTGGGAGTCAATGAGAGTAAGAACAAAGTAAAAAAGTAAGGCACCCAGGATGTGACCCACAAAGGGTGAAAACAGACAACACTAACACCACATTAACATGACTTTAACATTTCTTATGCATGTTGCAGGGCTGTATTGGTGCCCTATGCAGCCTTGCAACATGCATAAGAAATGTTAAAGTGGTGTTAAAGTGGAGTTAGCATTGTGTCTGTTTTCACCCCAAACACATTTCCTTTTATGATAATCCCATGGTAATGGCATGGATGTGCACACACACTGCTTGTGGGGACAAGTGCAAGTGCTGTTGGGCCAAATACTCTCAAGTGATTCCTCTCATCTGTAGAAGTGCATGTGTACAAATAGGTTTAGCAGATCCGTGGTTGCCTACAGCAATTCACACACTCTGGGTGTTTTCAGACGTTACACGGTCCCGATTCACCACAGTGGATTCCCAGCGGTGGGGAACTGAACAACCACCCTCCGTGGTCAAGGAGAGCCCGAATAGACGTGACGGGATTGGGACCACGGCAGGGAAATGGGCCCCAAACCACGGCCCGGGGCAGCGCAACAGACGTGACACTGATCCCCGGCCATGGTCAAAACACCCAGAAGGCACCGGGGAGGGGCGGGACACAGACATGGCTGGCGGAGGGCAAACAAAGCCAAAAGCGCCAAAAGGGAACACCCACACAAGGGGAAGAGGGAGGAGAGCCGCCGAGGTAACACACACAACAGGCACAGAGACAACGAGGGCACAGTGGAACACACAGCACAAACACACACCCGGGCCCATACACACCTATACGGGAAAGGAAGGGAAGGGGGGACACAGCGGGACAAACAACATGCACGGCACAATGAGCACAGGGGGGAGGGGGGCACCGGGACAGGGAAGATGGAGGGGAACGCCCCAGGGGCAGGGTCGGGCATGGGGAATGGCAGTCAGACCCCCAACAACAGCACAGCCTGCATGGGCACCCCCACAGCTACACAGTCAGTCCCGGAATGGGGGGACCCCGAAAGGTCAGGGTACAGGTACAGGGGGAGGCCACACGGAACAGGCAGCGGGCCAGGCATGGTCCAGGAGCCACACACGGACCCCAAGTGCCGGCGAGGGTGCCATAGAGGGGAGGCAGGAGAGCCGGAGCCGTGCAGCCGGTTCAAAGGCACAACCCCCTCCCCCCGGGAGGTAGCCGAGAGGTGCAGTCCAGGGGCCCCAGAACCCCAAGGTCACATAGGCACCCGGGGGGGGGCTGGGGCGCACGAGGGAGTGCAGGTGGACGAGGATGGTCAGCAGCTCCCAGGGGAGCTGGGGGGCGCTTCAGGGAACTGGAGCTGGACACCAGAGAAGGCAGCCATGGAGGGAAACAATGGTTGCAGAGGCAGATGGGGGGGCCCGGTGGGGCCCCGGAGCCACAGGCAGGGGCAGCGCAACCCCGGGAAGCAGGCAGGATATCAAGGAGGGAGCAGGCAGCGGACCACGACAGCAAGGCGGAGGTGGGAGCTCATATTGGGGCCAGCAACCGGGGCCTGGAAGACACAGGGGGACTCACAGCCAGCTGCAGCGGGCCACGTGGGGGCCAGGGGCTGGGTGGCCCGCCAGATGAATGAAGTACGGCCAATGAAGCATACCCTGGCAGTACCCCAGCACAGACATGTGGTGGGCGACCAGGTAGTACACCTCGAACGGATCCTGCATGGAGAGCCCCAACTGCACATCGGAACGGGACCACACACCTGACAGTGCCACCAGCTCCGCTGCAGTGGGCTCTGACAAGCAGAAGTCAGCAGTGCAGGGCCACAGAAGATGAACGAGCTCCAACAGCCAGTGATAGACCGCCCCACAAGAGCGCTGGTACCCATGGGCCCCGTGAACGCAACCAAAGTAGCACACTGCCAAGGCAGCCCCCCCCCTCCTCCATACAGACCTTGTAGGCGGCCAGGCTGCACACGAAGAGGGCGGACACGGTCTCCGCTGCAGACCACCCCACATGCGAGCACCTCATCTCCAGAATGCGCCCATTGGGAAAGGGAACCAGCCCCAGCATGCAGCTGGCAATTGGGGGCGCTTGCCTCATAGCCAAAGTAACGAAGGCCAGAACTCAGGCTCGCGTAGGCACCTGGCAAGCTGTCTGGGCATCTCAGGAGCAATTGCACAGGCGTGGTATGCCACAGGTCACACAGGGCCATGATCTCACAGAAGGTCCACGTATGGTGGGCCCCATGGGGGCCAGGAGCCTGGAGCCTGGTGGAAGCACAGCCAGCCATGGTCCAGCAAGCCAGGGGGACTGACACCATGGAAAAGGGCGAGCACATACCCCGGAGGGGCGGGAGGGGACGCAGGGGAACCCCAAGGCCAAGCAATAAGGCCACAGGCTGCAACAAGGCATGGCAAACAAGCGAGACGTGGGGTGCGGGCCCAGCACAGCTGCAGGAACCAAGCACACAGACAGGACAGCCGACACACTAATCAGGCTGGTGAGGACACAATGTTGCCAACACAGAGAGGTGGGAGGTGATAACAGCAGGAATGTAGCTGCCGCCAGCATGCCCGGGCGCACTCTGGTCCATGGCAAGGCCCCATGCAGGGACAGCACGTGTGCCCAATGGGCCAGCCCGGCCCTCCCACCCACCAGGAGCCGCCTGGGCCAGCCAGAGGGGGGGCGCCCTGGGCCTACATGGTGCCCCCGCCCAGTTGCTGGATCACAACCCGGGGGCGGGCCTACACATGGCCAAGACTATAACGGGGCTGGTTGCACCCCACCCGGGCCAGTCGGCACCATGGAACGAGACCGGTTGGGCACCTGCAGGATGCACCTAGCGCTCTTGTGCCGAGTGGTACCGCTCGCACACTGATCAGCTGTGCCTCCTGACTGTAGAGGTGCACCTGGGCACCCGCCTGCAGGTTGGCATGGACTGGAGTGTGGCTAGGGCCCGGAGAGGGAGTACCGGTACGCCAAGTGCATCCATGCCGCCCTGGCCAGGCATATCAGCCAGGAGGCCGAGGCGTACGGGCGCTAAACCTCGACCCCACCACCCTGGGGCCCCCACTGGCTCCCTGGGCGAGCCGCTCTATGGCCATCGGTCTGCCCCCACCCCTGGGCCCATGAACAGACCGAAGGAGGCAGTAGTGGTGCCCTGACATTTATTCTCTCGCCCACGTACATGTGCCCCCTACACCACCACCCACCACGCAGGTTCCGTGCCCCCCCCTCAGACCGCCCTCCCCCTTCCCCCCGGTCCCCCCCATCTCCGGGGCCTTCCCCTCACCCTGTGGGTACCGCAGAGCTCTGGGAGCTCCCCTTCCTCCCGCTGTGCCCGGGACCCTGGGCATGAGCCCCCGATCCCGGGCGGCTGCTCCCTCCGGAGGTCTACAGGGACTGGGAGGCAGATGTGCGGCCCCAGCTGGCATTGCGGTGGCTGGGGCAGTTGGAGAGGCGGTGGGGGCACCAAGGGGCCGGGCATTGGGGCCTGGGCAGGCAGGGTGCCCGGGGGGGCGGCTGCCATCACATAGGCACTCATGGTGCCAGCGTGTAGGAGCAGTGAGGTCCCGATGTCATGGGACCTATCCATTTTTGCGTGATGCTCTCGCATCATCCCCTCAATGGCCTGTTCCAGCCGCCCAAACGCCTCTACCTGCCTGCTGTGGTCCTGGCGCTCTCGCCTCCGTTCCAGACGCAACTCCGCCTGGAGCCTCCAGTCCCTTGCCTCTGTCTGTTGCAGGGATCGCTCTGTGGCCGCCTCCATGCGATTCACGGCCGCTATCATCCACTTCCCCCATTCTGTGGTGGTGCGGACTATGTCCTTCGTCTGTTCCTCCCTCCGGCGCTGTACCAGAGCCTGGTGCTTCCTCATCCGTTGTGCTGGGGGTACGGCACCGGGTTGCTTGGGCCCCTCGGGCTACCCTGTAGCATACACAGACGGTGGTGGCTAGCCACCCTGGCCGGGGACACGGCTGGGGGTGTGTGGCCCCCCCCCGGGTTGACAGCCGGCCCCCCTGGCTTTCCCCAGTGCCCCACCCCCTCCCCGCATGACCCAGGTTCCCCTCCCAGCCTCCCTGGGGCCCCTCATCCTTGCCGGTGTGCCTCACCTGGGCCCTCCGGCTGCTGCCGGGGCTGTTCCCTGCCGGCCTCCTTGCCCTCCTGTATCTGGTGCTGGGCCGTGCCATGCCCTGTGCGGATATGGGGTGGGTGGGTGGAAGAGGGCTGTAGGTGTGCCCGGGCAGCCCCCCGGGCCCCTGTTCAGTGGTCTGGGGTGGATAGGGCCTGCCCCCTGGCTGGGCCTCCCTCGCCCCTGGTCCGTCTCCCCTCCCACCTGCTTGCTTACCCTCAATGTCTGTCTCCGATCCCTCCAAGGCCGGCCCTTCCATGTAGCTGGGGTCCCTCATTGACCACTGGCTGAGGGTGACCAGTGTGCCAGCCTTGGAGTTGTCCTATCCTGCCAGGGGGTGGAGGCTCTCTGGTCTGGTGCTGGGGGGGAGGCTGCTGGTCCCCGAGGTCCCTGGGCATTCCTCCTGGGGGTCGGGGGCCCTGGAGCCGGTGCCTTCTTGGTGGGCGGCGAGGGGAGGGGGTACATCGGCCTACTCCCTGCCCTGGACCACGGCGCTCCCCATGAGGCGTGGGGCAACTGTTAAGCCCTTCATGTGTAGTATGCAGTCCAGGGCATCATAGTAGGCGGTGGTCCGAGCTCCGTGCCCGGACCGCCGGTTGTTGTCCCGAATGGCTTTGTACCCCCTCTTGAGTTCGTTGGCCTTCGATTGGCACTGGGCCACGGTCCTGTGATGCCCTGCCACCTCCATTTCCCGCACGATCTCCTGGAACATGTGTTCGTTGCGCTGATTGAGTGCGAGCTCCAGTTGATGCTCCAGGGTCCCCCAGATGCGAATAAACTCTTGGGTCTCCCTGAGCCCCCATTGCCCCCCTCTGTGGTAGGGCCGTCTCCCCCGTGGTCCCTCCGGTTCCTCCTTCTCCAGCTCCTGCTCCTCCTCCTCTGCCTGGGCTGCGCCCATCTCCGGGGGCTCGGGCTCCCGGGCCCGTTTCCGTGTCTGTGGGACTTGGGGGGTTGGTTGGTTATTGTTCTGCCCCTGTCCGGTGGCCCGCCCGTGCTCGCCCCCTCATGCCAACTGGCCGGCCCTCCCTCCCCCCTGGGGACCCCTGTGCCTCCGGGTTCCCTCCCCTTCAGTCCCCTTACCCGTTTCCGGGGTGCCTCCTCCCCTGGGCCAGTCATTGTCTCCAGGGCGGCCAGTCCTGGCTGTTGCTGCTGCTGCTGTCCCACCTCCTCCATGTGCAGCATGACCACCTCCTCCTCTGCCTGCGCCTCCTCCACCTCCTCCTCCTCCCTTGCTCTCTCGCCTGCCACTCTCCTCTCCCTTCTGCCTCGCTCCATCCGCCACGTTTCCCTGCTGCTGTGTGCCCTTTAAATCTCCCTCCGCGGCCTGTGTTGTTGCTGGTTGCCTGGCAGCGATGTTGCATGCTTTGTCCCCGGCTGGGAATAATTTTGTTTGCTTCTGGCTGGTGGTTGCTGTTCAGACGTTACTTTTTTTTGTTTCCCGTTGGGAATTGCATTGCCCACGCTTTCGGAGATGGTCCGGGCCGGAGCTCCGGAAGCGTGGTTGATTTTGACCCCTGGTGGGTATTGACTGTGGTGAACATCTGGCGGCTGCTGAACAGACGTTCGGGGCACTTTGGCCCCGCTGCGGGATTGAGTGTGGTTCACTGTGGTTGACTGTGATCTCGTAACGTCTGAAAATACCCTCAGCTTCCATTTTCAGAAACATAGGGCCCACCTCGTCATGAGATAAAGGAGCAGCTCTACCAACAGAGGAAAGTCAGGACAGAGTTTGGTCCTGTATATCCAGGTTTCAAGAGGGAGTGAAATATCTGAGGAAGGAAGAGAGTCTTGAGTCTAACATTTAAGAGATTAGAATTCTAGCCCCACTGCTTCCAACAACTGGCCTTTACCGCCCTGAACCTTAGGTTTCTTCTCTGTAACGTGGAGTTAATGATTCATGGAATTAATGATACTTTGTAACAGTGGCTTGAGCTCTTTCAATGCAAAACACCAGGTATATGTAAGGTATCATAATTTAGTAGCATTGGCATGCATGGCTCTGAAAAAAAGGACTCTGGTGAATTGACAGTATTTTGTACCTGTAATTCTCTTTGTAAAATCATGCCTAGTTCCTTCTGCAGCCCCCTGCTTTTTTCTGCTATGCAAACTGGGTTTCTGAACAGGTGACAGCAGTAAAACAAAACTGCTCGTTATTTGTGTAGCTCCTGCCTGCTTTTTAAAAAGGCTTTTGTTCAAGTGTCAGTGCTGGTTTGTAAAACACGAACAGAGTTTGGGCGTGGGGGGGGAGTAATTACACTTCACATCTGGTGTTTCTCCTGACATGGATCTGCGCTCACTAAAGTCCACTGATGTCAGTTTTCTTTATTCCATAACTTCTCAAGTGTGTGTGTGTTGAGTCCAATCACAGGTGTGAAAGGAACTGCTTATGGTCATATTTTAAAAAGCCATTTTACAACAGAATGTGATCATTTCTTGGAAAAACTAAGACTACACTGGACAAAGCCCTGGAGAATAGACTGCATGAATCAAGCTTCTCGTCTTTACAGTCTAACCCTACATACATCTCTGCTCTGCTCTCATTTCCTTGGGTAAAAACAGACATGATGCTAACTCCACTATAACACTGGTTTAACATTTCTTATGCATGATGCAGGGCTGTATTGGTGCTCTATGCAGCCCTTCAACATGCATAAGAAAAGTTCAACCGGTGTTAAAGTGGAGTTAGCATCATGTCTGTTTTTACCCCTTCTCTTCCTCTACATGTTTTTCCCAAGCCTACATTTTAAATCCCCCCCATCTGTAACTTTACCCACATTTCCCTTAGGACATTCTCCTAGGCTGCTTTTAGGTGTGGAGCACCCTCTCTCCTTTTATGCACCAAACAATTTCCCCTCTCTCCCTTCAAACAAACAAACGAAAACAAGGACTGGAGAATATGGTGAAGGCCGGGCACAATCTTGCCCCAATCAAGGAGGATGGACATGGGGAAGGCAATCAAACAGGTCATCAGCTTTTCTTCCATTATTTATTTATTTATTTATTTTACGCAGCTTATACCCTGTTCCTCCTGCAAAGCAGCTCGGGGCGGCTTACAATTTTAAACAAAATATAAAATGATTAAAAATACAAATATAAATAAAAATACAAATATTATTTTTTTTTTTTTTTTTTTATATTTTTTTTAATTTATAAGAAATTTGTATAAAAAGTCTTCCCTCCTTAACCCTCATAACTACCCACCCTACCCGACTCCCTTGTCAAAAGCCTGGATTGCTTACTAGGATTGCTTTTAAAGATGAGCCAGCCTCCAAGAGCTTAAGGTTACTTTCGTTTCCTATTATATCTCTATGTACCCACAGTTATTCTTAACCTATTTTCTCAAGTTTTTCCTTGAGCAGTTAAAGGAGTTAGAGAGAGAGCAGTGCAGCGACGGCATATACCTCCCAAACATTTTGAGTGACCAAAGAGAGACGATCCCCACTCCCTTGGCTAATAAGTTCCTCAGTAGACAACGAAACCTCCCAACCACAGCACAAATCTCCCCTACCTAGAGGAAACCTCGAATACAAAACAAAAGAGAAAGGAGGGGAAGAGGAAAATATGCAATTTAATGAGTACCTTATTGGGGAATGATAGGAGACAGTAGTTGGTATTTTTATATTATCCCATTGAGAAAGGGGCTGTGCCCCGAAGCGCGTCTGGGCTTTTTACACAGTATACCATATATTTATCCATTGAATGTATAATTGATTTTGCACATGTTATTTATTTTATGTTTATCTATTGTTTATTATTAGGCCTTGAGGGGCCTTTGTTTTATCATTCCCCAATAAGGTACTCATTAAATTGCATATTTTCCTCTTCCCCTCCTTTCTCTTTTGTTTTGTCTAATAAGTTCCTCCCCTTGATGAATAAGCTCCACCCCCTCACATGCATACATATGTGCACACAACTTTCAACTTTCCAAGTGCGTAAAGAGGGACAGAGGTTCTCCTGCTTATTATTCCACTTAACGTGTGGTGCAGCAACTCCTCAGGGTGGGGCAGGAGACTCGCCACCACTTTCTAGATTGGGGAGAGTCACCAACCGAAAGTTCCCGCGGTTGGAGAGCCGTCCTGCCACCGGCATACCCCAGATAGGCTATGGCCACAACAGACATGCAGGCAGCTGCCCCCACCCTTCACCATGATGGTGGGGCTGAACAGATGTGTTGGCCTGCTGTGGCCCACATTGGCCCATGTGAGCGACCCTTAGCCGTGGATGTGCAGCTGGGATCATCCAGGTGAGCTGCCCACCTGGCCCAGGGCTGTCCTGAGTTTGGAGGCTGGGGAATAAACGTGCAGGTGGTTCCTTGGTCCAGGTGGGCCATAGTGTGCCAGTGTCATGTCTGTTTTCATCCTTAGTTGTTTTTTTCATTCCATTATCTTCCCGTTGTCCTCTCAAGTGCAACCAGGAAAGAGGTGCCTGAGACTTGAATACTGATCTTTTTGTCTCTGTCTCCTAAAAGGACTCCTGAAAGAGGGAGAGTGGGATTCAGCACTCAAGGAGGAACACTATGGGTGTGCACCAGGCCCCCATGTCATTTTCCTTTTCATTATTAAAAAATGTCATTTTTGTTATCGTTTTTAACGACAATATCGTTTTTGGTTTCGTTATCATTTTTCTTATTTTTGGTATTGTTTTTGATATTATTTTTGTCGGTATCGATATTCATTATCGTTATATTGTTATTGATATTGGTACCATTTCAAACAAATATTTTATTTTTGGTATCAGTATCATTATTGATTCCTGTGCATAACTAATATTTATCTAAAACTAAGGGAGACAGGGGAAGGGGAAAGGAAAACTATCTATTATCTAATCAATTATCTCTATAACTATTCTAATCTATATGTCTATAATATCTATCTATCTAATCTATACTACATATCTCTATATAATGTACAGGGGGGAGATGGGCAGGGAAAGGGAGACGGTAAAATGTAGGGTATGAGGAAGGAAAGGTATTGGTGGGAATACCTAATAAAATAAATAAATAAATGAAGGCTAGGAAGGATTTTTTATGTTCAAGCACCACAGTTCTGTAAACGCAACCTGACCAGGAGAGCTCTCACACAATGGAGAGAAAAAACCTGGCCCTCCCATTATAAAGGGTTACAGTGCCCTCCTCCAGAGCCCCTCTGATTGGTTGTGGGAGGCAGCAGGCATTGAGCAATCACAGAGTCCCACGAGACTGCTGGGGCCTGCTTCTGCTGCTCATTGGCCAGGGATACATCCATCGATACTGCTGAGCTGCTCGCCCCTCCCAATACACACACAGTTCAAGACTTCAACCCAGTTAAGACTCTGAAATGCCTGCTCCCTCCTCCCCTCTCTACATTTTCCCTCCAAAACCCAGCTGCTACAGCACTAATAATAACAACAATGATAACGACATTGTCGTTTTTCTTTCTTGTTATCGTTTTTGGTATTGTTTTTGGTATTGTTTTTGGTATCATTTTTTGTATTGTTTTTGATATCGGTATTGATATCATTATCGTAATCATTACCGTTATCGGCATTCTCTGTTGTTGTTTGGTATTCTCGGTTGTCGTTTTCATTATTGTTGTTGTTATTCTCGGTTGTCGTTTTCGTTATTGCAATAATGAAAATGACAATTTTCGTTATTGTTATTGTAATAATGGTAACGACATGCACACCCCTAAGAACAGTGTCTAAATAGAGTGAAAACTAAGGGTAAAAACTGATGGGAGATATGGGAATGTAAGCATGAGATGTGCTGGAAGGGAGAAGAAAAGTTTGAGAGGAGTTTCTACTTGGCCTAAAATTTGTGCGACACATCGGGCACCATTAGATGCAACAGAAATGAGTGTCTGGATGTGTGTTGACACTATTGTTTAGCCACGTGTATATCCCCGTGATTACTGCGTGGTGTTACTTAGAAGATTACATCTACCCATTCTTACTTAAACACTGGATGTCAGCAGTGATGCACATCCCTCCACAGCTTCCCCGGATGATATCCCATGATGCACTGTTCCCTTGTTATACAGCGCTGCCAGTTTTAAATTCCCTCCCCTCGCGAATGGTAATTGTAACCAAGGTTGTTTGAGATGGCTCTGTACATTCTCACAAAGGGAGTGAATCCAGAGAAAGACACATAGAAAGATCACATTGACAGAGTGAAATTACGAGGAGTGGGGATGGGAACTTTAACTGACAGAGTCCTGTGGAATGAGGCCATGTCCGAGGGGCCCTGGCCATCCCCGCTGGGACTGTGGAGGCAGGGAGGAGGCTGAAAGCGGTTGCTGCTTCCCAGCTTCTTGTGACTGGGGAGGGGAAGCGAGCACAGCTGAGGAGGTTGCTGAGTGGAGGGGGGATGTAGGCTGGGCAGCAGAAACCTCGCTCCTCTCTATCCCTCTCAGTCAGGCTTCCTCACAGTCCTGGTGAGGGAGTGGTTGCTGGCCCCCTGCTTAGGATCAAGACAAAAGTGGCTTCGTTTTTGCACAACAAACCAAAGCCGCCCTGTGTGTTGAACTCTGATTGTTCACTGGAAGTAACAGCAAACACTTTAAGCATGTGTGCGTCCTGGACGCAGTCATTAGGCACCCGAGACATCTGTGCAACCAAGGAGGAGTTAATGGGAGGCTAACGGGGAGCAGACCAGTGGCCAAAAATAGTGGCAGTGCTTAGAAACAGCACAAATCACGTGGCTAGCCTCTTAATCACCCAATCAGAGTTGTGTCTAAAGGCACCCACCTTTGACCTTGCATTTCAGATAAGTTAAAGCACCCAACACTGAGTTCCCAGAAAAGTGGGTAGGACAGTTCCAGCCCTGCCAATAAATTCTAGAATAAAGGTGACAGTCTCTGCCAGTGCATTGAGAGGACGGGAGTGGGTGAGGGAGGCCACAGTTTTCATCTCCTGTACTGCTTCCACTTATCATGGTGTGATCTTATTTTGAATAGCAATTAACAGGGACAGACACACCTTTAAAGCTTGGAAGAAAAAGGGGAATCAAAGCAAATGCACCATCGTTGACCTGACATTCACATTTGCAGGATTGGGGAACATACAATAAATGTCACCAGCAGAGCAATATTCATGAAGTAAAAATGTCAGTTTTCAATTTGGCATGCGGAAGGTTTGACGTGTATTAGCCTCGTGCAGGCTATTATCATAATTAATCCATTAATAATGCAGCCATCCTTTCCCTGGAAATAAATGGGGAGATAGAGGATAGAGAAGCTGATTTCTCTTTGGTCAGGACTTTTCTCTTGGTATTTTTCTATTCTTAGCTAGTAGGGGCGTGCACCAGGGCCCCATGTCATTTTTCATTTTTTGTTATTGTTTTCATTATTAAAATGTTTCATTTTTGTTAATAACGAAATGTCATTTTTCATTATTGTTGCAGTTATCGGTATCAGTACCGATTTCAAACAAAGATTTTATTTTTGGTATCTGTATCGATTTCGTGTGCCAATGAAGAATTATTGTCAGACATTGAACTCGTTCATCTTCTCATTGTGATACAGAAAGAACTGCACACAATAATATATGCTGTACACAATATGTAGCTTTATTTATATACTATATACAGAAACTAACCTAAACCTAACCTATGTATAATACAAAATGTTCCTATCCTATAATTCTAACAGCCTAGTATCTATCTATCTATCTATCTATCTATCTATCTATCTATCTATCTGGATGTGGGAGACAGACAGGGAAGGGAAAAGGAAAACTCTGAGATAGATCTACTATCTCTAATCTCTCTCTCTCTCTCTCTCTCTCTCTCATGTGTATGTGTGTATACCTAAGGAATAAGGATTGGGTGGTAGGGAAGGGAATAAGGGATATATATATGGGAGCTTCTGCAAACGCACCCTGACAAGAAAGAGAGCTAACACAGAGTGAAGCAGCCCAGCCCTACAATATTAAGGGTTGCAGTGCCCTCCCCCATAGGCCTCCTGATTGGTTCTAGGAGGAAGAGGCATTGAGGAATCACAGGGTGCCATTCAAGTGCTGGGATCTACTTGCACTGCTCATTGGCCAGAGATACATCCATCAGATCCTTCTCCTCCCAGTTCAGGAGTTCAACACTGTTTCTGGCTCCGAGATGTCTGCTCCCTCCTCCCCTCTCCACATTTCCCTCAAAAAAAAACACCTGCCAGGCAATAATGAAATCAATAACAACTTTAGTTATCATTATTGATTTTGTTATTACCTTTTGTTATTTTCGTTATTGATATTAAAAAAATGACATGCACACTCCTATTCCCTAGAGCCTCTGCCCTGTTGTACTTCACATACATTGGAAGGGATGTACTGCTTCTTGTTCATCAAGTACTTATTTGCAGACTTTCATACTCCATCTAGTCTGCTAGCTCATCTCTAGCAATGGCCAGTACTAGATGTTCCAGGAATGTGTAAGCAGACAACAGTTACATGGAATATCCTGCCCATAGGAGAAATTCAGTCTTCCTAACCCCAATCCAATGCTACAAAATGAAGGTGTATGTCACTTCTAAAAATATGGGTCCGGTCCTAAACTTGTGCATGCATGGGTTGTGCATGTTGCACACATTTCATGTGCATGTTGTGCATACGTTGTGCACATGCTGCATTATTTCCAAATAGACTGCACACAGGTTGTCTGCAGGTTATACACAGTGTGTGCATAGGGTTTTTGTGCAGTGTGCAGAGTCTATGATCAGGCTGTATGCGTTCTTTGATTTCTGCTGAATGTTTGGCATCACTTGTATCTTGTGGCAATGAGTTCCTCACTTATGTACTGTATATTTAAAAATGTCCTTTTTCCATATTAGGTTTGTTGCCTTTCAGTTTCACTGGATGTTCTGTTGTTTTTGTGTTGTGAGAACCCAATTTAGTTTCTGTACATTATTTTGTTTCCCTATATGATATCCACTCTTCTCAAACAAAGCAGGCTCTAGTCCTCCTTAAGGAAATCTTTCAATTTTTCTCATAATTTGTCATCTTCTGTTTTTTTGCTATATTCTTTAAACTGTGTGATGGTCAAAACTGAACACAGCAGCCCAGGTGTGGGTGTTCCATTGATTTACACAATGGCAATATAATATTTTCAGAATTGTGTGCCCATGAACAGAAGGCAATGTGTAGCTTATAAGATTTTTAACCCTCTTCTTTTAGTGCATGGATAGATCTGGTTCTGAACTGAAATGGATGGAGAGTAGAAAGTGATCCACTCTTTTCTTATGTACTCAGCAACACATAGGATACAATAGTACAAAAGGATTAGAGTACTGATCTACTATAGACGGAAGACCTGGAATCACTTTTAAATTTTAGGTTACAAATAGGCCTGAAATGAGAAATCTCAGTGGGATCGGTTTCTGTCAGAAGCAGGGCATTTGCTGAGATTCATGTGATATGGAAACTCATTGGCTTTCCCACTGTTTTTACCATTTTCTGCTATTTTCCACAAGTTGAACCAGCTGGTCCCACTACTATCAGCTGGTCCCACACTGTCACAGGGGGAGGGGAGAAAAGGGGAGAGGGTACAGGGATGGAATCCAGGGGTTGAAGGCAGAGGGCTGGTGTCTCTCGATAAGGAACTTCGGGGTAAGGTAGGTTCTCGTGTGGGCGTTCCTTCCCTGTTGGGAGGCAGCCCGAGTCATCACAGGGAGAGAGACACCTCTTGCCCCAAGAGGAGGCGGAGGGGGACCCAATCACCCACACACTCATCCTGTGCGGGATCCAAGGAGAGGAATGGGGTTGTGAGGGTGACGCATGAGGGGACTCAAAGGAAAGGCAACCCAAGGGAGGGGGTAACTGAAGCCTGGGAACAAGGGATAGGGAGCGCGAGGTGAATGGGAAACCACAGAGAGGGAAAGGGCTTTCTCTCAGCAAGGGGAGGGTAGGGGGTAGGGGTGCAGGAGGCAGGACGGGGCGAGGTACAAGGAAACGGTGCAGCGAGGTAGGGGTACAACAAACTTATAGACGAGTAATTCTTACACAACCAGGAAGAAGGGCTTACTCACCTCAATCACTCTCTCAGTCACTCTCACAAACACTCACCCTCGTGTTCTAGGGAAAGAAGAAGGGGCAGGAGTCAAGGGAGTTCCTCCAGAAATGAGGAAGCAAGGCAGGGGTCCAAGGCAAGAGGAAAACAGCAAGGTAATAAGGATTGGGGCCAGTTTCTCTCAAGGATTACCGNGTTCCTCCAGAAATGAGGAAGCAAGGCAGGGGTCCAAGGCAAGAGGAAAACAGCAAGGTAATAAGGATTGGGGCCAGTTTCTCTCAAGGATTACCGGCGGTTCAACAATGTCCCGCCGGCTGCTTAAATCCCTTTCCCACCCTGTCTCCAGCTGTGCTGGATGAGCCCCGCCCCTTCGCGCCGTGCCGCCCCTGTCAGGCGCGCGCTACGCTGAGGCGGGGCCTTGTGGAGTCTTCGAGGAGGCGGGGCCAGTCTCTGACGTGTCTACTCCCTTCGTTCTGCCCTCGCCGGTTGTGGGGAACCCCTTTCCCTCCTATCCCTGACTGGAGAATCCCCACGTGAATTGCCACGTCGCGCATGGGCCTGAGGGCGCAGCGTGACACACACCCTGTGTCAGGGCTGGGCCTTGAACCCCCTGCCTTCTGTGCTATTGGCAGATCACTATAGAGGGCAGTTCCCTTCCTTCTTTTGGTATTCCCCCTCTCTCTCCCGCTCTGCACCCTATGCACACCTGGTGGAGGGTGTGGGCCCACCTGCCACAGTCTGATTGGCTCTGTGCAGTATTTAGGGCTGCTGAGGACTGTGGCAAGTGTGGTGCTTCTGGTCATTCTTCCTTGACCCTTGCTTGGCTCACGCCCCTGCCTCTCCTCCTGCTTGTGCTCTGCTTGCACTTCTGATTGTGTCAGTAAGTCTTAGTGTGTTGTGTTCCCTCTGTGTTCCTAGTGTGTGATGCCCTTCCCCCTCCCCTTCCCCTTGTGCTGATACCTGCCCTGTTTGTCTTTCTTGTGTGTTGGGGCATTTCTTGCCCAGCTTCCTTCCTCCTCTGTTTGTTTGTACAGGGTGTATGTTGGTTGGTCCCTACTCACGGCCTGCCCTGTCTTCATGTTGGTTTGTTTCCCTTATGCCCTGAAACCCCCACACCATGTCTTGTCTTTTGTTTGGTTGTCTGTCTGTCTGTCGGCAGGAGAAACCCAGTCCTGTGGTTGACTATTGTCTTTTTAGTAACCTTGCTACTTTTCCCCTTGGCCTTGACCCCACAAGGGCTGTTTCCCTACACCCCCAGCCTGTTGTTGCTGGCTCCCTGGCCCCTTAGCTGCGCCCTGGACCTTGGTCCCTTCAGCTCTGGTTATCCTGCTCCCAGTCTCCAGTTCCCTATTGCTCCCCCAGCTCTGGTCCCTTGCTCCCTGCCTCTGGTCCCTCGCTCCCTGACCCTGGTTCCCTGTTGCTCCCTGACTCCCTACCTATAGGCCCCAGTTCCCTGCCTCTGGACCCCAGTTCTTCTTCCTCGTCCCTTGACCTCAATGATGAGCTGCATGCTTTCTTAGGCCAGCCCTTACGCTGAGCACTTTGTCTCCCTGGTATCAGAGAGCGGCTGAGAGGTTCCCTTGTTACTCCCTTTGCCTCTTTCCCCCTTTTCCTCGCCTCCCTACCTTCCCCTCCTTCCCTTCCTAGGCTCCGGCCTCTGGAGTCTGACACGCTGTGAGTGCCCTGCAGCTGTGGAGATGAAAATGTGCTGGGTAAGTGCTGGGGAAGTCCTGGAAGTTGCCATAAAAGTGCTGTAAAACTGCCATAAAACTGTTGTACAATTTCCGGAAAGGCCCAGAAAGTGAAGAAAATGACAAAAAGTCCTGGAAAGTGATGAGAACAGCAAACAACATTTGGTGGAAGCATGGAATCTCCAGAAACTGTCAAAGTACTGACACTCACAAGCACTCCGGAAAGGTTGCTGTTTCCCTTTAGAACAGCAACACTTGCTCTCGTCTCAGCCCTAGTTACACACAGTACCTCTCCCTTACTCTCCTTGGAAAATAATCAGGCTCACAAGTGGCAGCCTCTGCAAAAGGGTCAGTTTGTGTCTGGGAAAGCAGTGGTGGCTGCATATCAAAACTGAGGTGCATAATTTGAACTGTGTGGTGGGTAGAGTGGAAGCAGACAGTGGGAGAGTTGAGAGTGCTACGGGCTAGGATTGATGCTCATCAGATGAACTGTGTGCGGAGGACAAGAGAGGAATAATGTGTGTGCGTGTGTGGTGAATTTAGGCCAGGAATATGTATGGCAGAACTCTGAAGGGAAGCTTGCATCCAGATTGAATTATGGATCCAGATCTATTCCGGATTTTGATCTGTAATTTACAGATTAGTTACGGTTTTGGATTCAGATCTCATTGAAATCAATGGGAAACCGATCCGTACTCTGATCTGTAGGACTCTCTCCTGAGACTGTGGATCCAACCTTCCCCACCCCCCGGGGCTCTGGAGTGTACTTACCGGCCTCAAGGGACTTGATTGAAGCTCCACTGGTCCACCACTGTTGTGTGTGTGAGACTCCCAGCAGGCTCTCTTGCCATGGCACTCCCAGCTCAGGGACAAGCATGTGCAAAATGGCTGCCAGGGCTCTCTTGCGCATGTGCAACCCCTTTCCAAAACAGCGGTAGTAGTTTCACTACCATTTTGGAAAATGGCAGTGCAAGCGCAAAATGGGCCCAGCAGCTATTTTGCACATGCGTACTCCTGAGCCAGGAGGCTAGCAGCACACCACGGTGAGAGAGCCTATTGGGAGGTCCCCCATAACAGCAGCAGGCTGGCAGAGCTTCAATCAAGCTCCCTGCCCCCGAGGCTGGGGTGGGGGAAATACGGATCTGGAAATTATAGGGCATAATTTGGATTGATGTGTAACTGCCTGATCTGAGCAGTTATGGATCAATCCAAATCTGGACTGCTCATCCCTATTGTATAGTGCTTGCATGGACTATTCCTAATTCAACTCAGAGCTCTTAGTCTCCCATAGGGATGGGCGAACGTGGTTCGGAAGTTCGGAGTTCAAACTGAACTCGAATAGTTCGGTCGACCGAACCGAATGTGCGAACCGAACTCGAATTTGAACATTCAATTCGGACGCGTTTGGTGAGTTCGGAATTGAATTTCCATTGGTTTCAATGGAAAACACATTATCGACTGTAACGTTTTTGTTTTTTATGCTATATGGCTGACAATTGGGGTGCCTATACCTCCAATAGAAAACATTATGTGCACCAAATTCCGAAACGATTGGATAAAGGAATCCGATTGTAGAAGCAGTTGAATTATTGTATTTTGCAATATTCTACATATACATTCTTAGCTGTAAGTTCTTTGCCTTACATCCAATGTAGGTGAAACTTGTCCGGTTTATACCCCTTCCCATATTTACTAGTTTTGCCAAATTTCAGAAGAATTGGGAAAAGGGTCTTGGTGGTATAAGCAATTAACATATAAACTTATGTCTGACTATAACATCTTTGTAGTCCAACCAGTGTACATGAAATGTGGCAGGGATATATATTACACTTTCATGATCATCTCTGCCAAATATCAGAAAGATTTTATAAAGGGTCCCAATTTTATATGCCTGTACAACATATGTAGAGAAGGGGCCTATGCCTGGGATTCTCTTATGTCACTGTGGTATAAGATCGGTTTGTGATGCGAATTGGCCAACAGAAATGTCAACCAAATATCCT
>QEPC01001665.1:2164421-2194256 GCA_003113815.1 Sphenodon punctatus | reverse complement strand
GGGGCTTTGGATTACCTGTAATGGCCTGCTCTGGGCAGTTATGGGTTAATCCGAAACGGAAATTCCCATCCCTGATACATGCACTTTGACTGATGTCGATGGTTTGTCAATGCCCTCACCTGTATGGATTTAGAACTGCTTAGCTGTGTGCCATAGGTCCTCTTCAAATGGGCCACGGTGGGGGTGGGGGATGGGTGTGCGTCCACACTGACTGGTGCGCACCCACCTACACACACAGAGCAACTGGCATTGGAGCCCATTTCTCCGTGTGTGGATGATGGGTGGAATGTGCACGCACCCTCACCTATCACGGGCGCCATTCCTACAGGCGCCCCTCATCCCCCCCACGCCTGCCGTGGCGTTCACATGGGCGCCCCCCCCCACTGCACATGTGTGTGGTGGGGGTGGACACTGTGTGAAAAGTCCCATAGTTTCTGTACTACTAACGGAGACTCTCCTCAAGCTCAAGTATTGGGGCAAGACTACTTTTGGAATAAGCAATTTTTCCTTACTGTCACCATAAAATTCTGAGTGGACACACAGTATGTGCATTGGGAGGACAGCTGTGAAATCTTAGCTGACTACAGAATTGTTGTTATATAAGTCCAGTGAATTACTGTACACACACAGGCTATTCACATACAATGTGAAGAATAAAAGAGCTGTTATTTCAATTCCATAAATGGCTCCTTTGGACAAAACACCATGAAAATCATGCACACGAATACTGAGATATTGGTTTATTCAGGATGGTTTCATTTCTGTGGTCCTCATTATGTCAGTAGATGACCACTCACGGGACCCAAAGCTACAGCCTTTAGTCTTAATCAATCTTATAAACACACTCTCTCCACCCTTCTTTTAAAACTAGTGTTACATTTGAGATCAAAAGTTTAAGGAGCACTGTTGCATAGTAGTTAGATCTATTTTACTTTGGTTCTTTTATTATGCTCATCATGGTAGTGCCTGAACCCGTGATATCAAGATTACTTCGGTCAGTTCCTAGTTCTGACACTGTCTGCTGTGTGACCTTAAATCAGTTTGTATTTTTTCTTTGTGCAGTCTGTGCAATGGGAGTAACACCCCACATTGAGAGCCATGAATGAAAGGTGCTTGTGCCAGAGTGTAGCCCCCGCAAAGAATAAATGTTTTCCAGACTGAGACTGTACAGATGGAGTATCATGGCTGCACCTGACCCTCCTGATAACTGGCAAACATCCGCACGGCCAAGTCACTTTTTTATATGTAAGTGCAGAGACACAGATGCTTCTCATATGGCATTCTGTCCCTTCTGCATAAGGTTAACTCCCATTACCAGTGACAGTGCTGCCAGTCTTCAACTTTGTAACATGGAACAGCAGTTGGCAAAGCAACATCTCAAGACACAAGTAATTTCTAGTAACACTGTGCCTGCCAAGTATGTATGTTTGCTAAACACTTGGCATCTATGAAGTCTCATAACGCACCAAATTTACTAGCAGAGAAAGAAGGCAGTGGATATGTCACAACCAGCATACTGTTGTGCCTATGAAGCTTTAATAAGGATTGTATGCTTGCTTTAAAAAAAATAGCAAACACCATCTTTTGATTCATTGGTTCATGTGTCTGATACAGCACCAGGGAATGGTTAAAAAAAAAAGCATTCCCAGAACTATTGAGCTGACACAATAGGATGCAGGTTGAATTTTGAGGAGTAGCAAGCTCTTCTTTCAGTAGTGAGATAGCAAGTGCTGTTTTTGTGTACGCACTAAGCAGTGATGGGGCACAAGCCACAGGAAAGGGGTTCCCTGGCCCTCTCACCTACCCTTCTGCACAGTATCTGGATTTGATGAACTTCCCTTAATGAAAGTGGGGCTCTTTAGCAATATGAATTAAAATGTCTGACATTTACCCTACCTTTTTCTTTATCCCAAATGTTCTAGAATGCAGCCAAACCTGGGGAGCAATAAAACAACAAAATAATGCCACACAGCATTTTTGGGCAGGGAATTCAGTTTAAAATGGAGGAAGGAGTAAAATCTTATTCTGAGGGAAGTTAGGGTTTGGTAGGAGACAATGGATAGGACTGTCGTAAGAAACAGGACAGTCAGTTCTAGAAGAACTAAGCAATTAGTGATGTCACAAGGAGACTGTGGAGAAGGCTCTAGAAGAACGGCAGTGAGAGGCAGAAAATCAATGAGGAACTGACTGTCTTTTCTGTTACCTACGTATTTCAAGGAAAAACACAGGCTGTTTTTCACAAAGGTGTAAGGAGAAGTCTGTTCCTCTCTGGAAATTGAGAACTTTTCTTTTCTGAAAGCAGGTAGGAACTGTAAGTACATGTGTTCATATCTTATGGTAGAATTTCTCCCTTTGGGACTGGCTCTCAGGCATGCTGACTATCCATTGGCCGGCATTGACTTCAACTGAGATTTTAGCTTCTCAGCACTTTTGTCAGAGGCTGTTACGTCAGAGTAGTGTCGTATACATTTTCTAAGGGCAAGACCCTTTTAGCCTCCCTCTGATGCTTTGTGTCTGATGTCTTCCTGGAATGCATTATCCTGTTGCTGTTCATCCTAGGCTTGGGAAGTCCCTTGTTTGTAGCTTATAATTGTCATATTTCATGGGCATGGTCTAATAATTATACTGGCTAGATTTGCATTTTTTTGCAGCTGGCCTCCCCACAGGACAGTGCAGTGTTCTGACATGAGAGAGGGTGTTTCTGCTTCTAGTTGGGCTTTTTTTAGTGATTTTGTGATATTTCAGGGCTTTGTTGTATAATTTATTGATTAGGTATTTTGGTATTTCTAGAGGAGAGGTTTCTTTTTTGTTGTTGTTATAAGTACGTTTGCTAAGAATTTCAGGGTTTTTCCCCAAACTTACCCTGATTTGTTTTGTTGTGTACTCTCTGATCAAGCCTCTTGCAGATCCATGCTCTACAGGAAAAGCTTAGGACATGAGCAATGAGCATATTATGTGAAGTGTCAGAAAGACAGTCCAAGTCAATCTTGCTGTTACCCAACTCTATTTCAGTCAATAAGAAAAAATAAAAAGCTTCTATTGTAGGTGCATCCAATAGTATTTGTGCAAATTTGGACTAACTCAACTGGATTACTGAACATAATGTTAAATTGTCTAGTTCTATTCCTTGAACCTTATTTCATTGGAACTTACTTTGTTACAACCAAGAACAAGTATTCTAGTTTTTATGTTGTAAAGACAGTTTTCTTTTGAAGGAAGCTTTACTATTTTTGTTGTTGTAGTAGTTATTTTGTTTTATTTACTTGTCATACAGGAGTGGTAGAAGCCCCCAGCCGGGTTTGGGCCCCCATTGTGCTAAGCTCTCTACAGTCACCCAATAAGAAGTAGTCTGTGCCCTGAAATACTAGTATAGATTCATAAGAAAAGACAGACAGATGAGAAACTGGGGGAAGCAGCAGTATCACCATTTTTGGATAAGGAATCCAATATGAGTGTGATAATGCGTGGCAGCATGAACAGGAACCACAGGTTTATAGAGATGCTACAGCCATTCTCATTCACATCTTGTGAATAAAAATAAATAAATTCCTCAGCCTTTTCTTTTGCCTCGCAGGGTAAAAACGGATGTGATCTTCGCCTGCTGTGGCCCATGATCTTGCAGCACGTGTAAAGACACTCTGCCAGGTGTTGACCCAGGATTGCCCTGGGCCGTGTTGGTGGCTATCTCAGGCTGTGACCTCAGAAAATCTCTGTGATCACAGCCCGGGCTAAGGCCTGCCCAACCAGGCCAAAGTGGGCCACAGTGGGCTAGCACACCTGTTCCCACACAAAAAACCCAGCCCAGCCCAGGGGTCGCCATGGCTGTGTCTCATTGGCCACCATGGCTGCCCATCGTGGTGGGGGGCAGGGCGCTGGGAGCACTGTGTGGGCGGGGTTGGCTGCCCACACGTTTGTTGTGCTCCTGGCTCCAATGATCAAGTCAAGGGATTTGCCTAAGACTGTGCAGTGAGCCAGTTTCTAAGGTGGGAATAGGACCCAAGAGTTCTGGCCCCCATTCCTTGGCACATATCACTAGGAAGTCACAAGCAGATTTGGCTAAGGTCTTAAATCCACAGGTAACAACCGGACTTTGCTGAATACTTTCATCAGGTACAGTGAGGCAGCTAAAGCTTGTGCTTTCTGAAGGAACTCAAATATGAAATCGCAGACCTACTGTTACTAATTTGTAACCTATCGCTAAAATCTGCTACTGTACCTGAGGACTGGAGGGTGGCAAATGTAACCCCGATATTTAAAAAGGAATCCAGAGGTGATCCTGGAAACTACAGACCAGTGAGCCTGACGTCTGTGCTGGGCAAAATGGTGGAAACCCGGTAGATATAGTGTACCTGGTTTTCCATAAAACATTTCATAAGGTCCCACATAAAACACTCTTGAGAAAATTAAAAAATCATGGGATAAGAGGTAGTGTCTTACTATGGATTGGTAACAAAGGATAGGAAGCAAAGAGTAGGACTGAATGGTCAGTTTTCACAATGGAGAGATGTAAAAAGTGGCGTGCCCAAGGGATCTGTATTGGAACTGGTGCTGTTAAATGTATTCATTCATTATCTGGAAAAGGGCGTTAAGAGTGAGGTGATCAAATTTTCAGATGACACCAAGTTATTCAAGGTAGTTAAAACATGAGCAGACTGTGAAGAACTGCAACAGGATCTTACGAGACTGGGTGCCTGGGCATCTAAATGGCAGATGAGATTTAATGTGGACAAGTGCAAAGTGATGCACATAGGGAAATGCTGGGTACTAAGCTAGGAGTTACCACTCAGGAAAAGGATCTGGGAGTGATTGTGGACAGTACACTGAAATCCTCAGCCCAGTGTGCAGCAGCAGTCAAAAAGCAAACAGAATGTTAGGAGTTATTCGCAAAGGGACATCAGTTGTGGTATAACGGAGCCCCCTGGGGTTTCCACTCTTGAACCCCAGTCTTCCGGCACCCTGTTACCCACCTATTATCTGGTACTTTTCCCGCTGCCACCACCCAGAGTTTACTTAGGCTGCGAGTCTCACCCCTCTGGGAGAGTGAGTCCTCTACTTTTACTTAGTTGAACAGGCCCTTAAGCCAAGGTAAAACGGTTCCCAATTACTGCTGCCGGAGCATACAGAGGCGCTTACGCTAACACACACAGATCTTATAGATCAGAAAAAGGAATATTACTTTAATGGTATTTTAAACCAAGCATCACAGGTTACAAACATGTGAGGTACTTTGAATCCTTGAGCAAAAGCAACTGATCAGAACACAGTTAGGCTTGAGGACCCTTTTTGTAGCATCTAGACTAAACTGGTCCCTCAGATGTAATATTCAATTACTCACAGCTTTAGGTGGGCCTTTGCCTTGCAGCAAAGGGGTTCAGTCCTTAGGTTCAGTTTAGTCCAGACAGGTCAGGAGCCATTCCTTTAGCGCCATAGAGTTCCAATCAAGTCCATAGCAAAGTGTAAGTATATGTGAACAAACAGAAGTCAAGTGGAAGACTGTTCCCCCCCAGAGAAAGGCGTGGCTTTGGCCTTTTTAAAAGCGCCCTACCCCTCTTTCGTGATTGGTCCTTGGGAGGTTACCTGGCTGTACCTACTCCAATCAGAGAAAGATCCCCCCAGCCATGCTCGCTGTAGATCCCTTCCCCCGATATTGCAGAATCCTGCTACGCGGCCAGTTGCAAAACCAGGCCTAGTCAACCTGGAAACCGGAGTGTCAGTGAAGGTCACATGGAAAGGCAGGGCTGCTCCTAGCAGCTTCTGCCACAGTCATAGTGCCTCTATACAAATCAATGGTCCAACCGCACCTGGAATATTGTGTGCAGTTCTGGTTGCCCCATCTCAAAAAAGACATAGCTGAACTAGAAAAGGTACAGAGAAGGGCAACGAGAATGGTAAAGGGTATGGAATGGCTTCCGTACAAAGAGAGGCTTGACAAGCTGGGTCTCTTCAGCTTAGAGAAGAAGAGAAGACTGAGAGGGGACATGATAGAGGTTTATAAAATCTTGAGTGGTATGGAACGAGTAGATAGGGAATGGTTATTTACCCTCTCAAATAGTACTAGAACTAGGGGACACTCCATGAAACTAGCTGCCGGCAGATTTAAAACAAATAAAAGGAAGTACTTTTTCACTCAACGCATAATAACTTATTGAATTTGTTGCCAGAGGACGTTGTCAAGGCCAGTAGTATAGATGGGTTTTTAAAAGGCCTGGATAAGTTCTTGGAGAGTAGGTCCATTAATGGCTATTAACCAAGCAGCTTACAGGATGAACTTCTTACTGTCGGGAGCTGGGAGCGAACAACGGGGAATGGATTGCCCATTGTGACTGTTGGTTCTTCTCCCATGCGATCAAGATTGGTCACTGTTGGAGGACAGGATGCTGGGCTTGATGGACCATTGGTCTGACTCAGTATGGCACTGATTATGTTCTTATGTGCTATGACTTTCATGGTCCACAGCCTGCAGTTCCATTGACTGAGCTTCCGTCTGGCTTTCTCAGGTCCAGTCTCTATAGAGCTGCTCCTTGCAGACCTTAGTTTTAGGATACCTCTGGTTTGCAACTAAACACCAAGTCCCTGGAACGATATAGTGAGCCACATTCCTGTATCCTCCTCTACCTCATTAGTATGTCTCTTGTATTTGGCCTAGCCAGGACTTTTTGAAAAAAAGAAAAACAAACAAATCAAAACACAGTGTTCTAGGTGTGCAGTAGGCTATTAAAAATACACGAACGTTGTCTGGAAAGCCCTTGCTATGAATGGATCATTGTGTTTGTGT
This sequence comes from Sphenodon punctatus, assembly GCA_003113815.1. Classification (NCBI taxonomy): domain Eukaryota; kingdom Metazoa; phylum Chordata; class Lepidosauria; order Sphenodontia; family Sphenodontidae; genus Sphenodon; species Sphenodon punctatus. The sequence goes on along the minus strand of QEPC01001665.1, from coordinate 2,187,481 downwards.
AAAATATTGAACACGTTGTGAAGATTTATAATGGTCTCCCTCTGCTCCTCCCCGCCCTGTCCTTTTTCTTTTTACAAAATACTTTAGCATTTCTGGCTGTGCCTTGAGCAAAAACTGTTTCAGCTTCAAAATAACTTCAAAATAAAATGTATGCCTCCCAGACTTTCATGCAAAGACATCCTAAGTGCTGGTTATGATGGACAGGAGTGTCTCATGAGGGGCTGGGTAGCTGAGACAGCAAAACTCTATAAAGAGGTTACACGGGATCATGGCTTTGTACCAACTGACTTGTGAGGCCGTAACGCTTTTTCCCACCAGAGTTCTTAACCTGTCAAAACTTTGCCACTCATTTTGTTGTGCACATTCGCCTCCCTGAAACGTCCTCTCATGAGGCAAGAGGGTCACCTTGTTCCCAGCCACTTCAGTATAGCTGTGAAGCTGGAATCACACTGTTTGCAAATTTTATCCTGTCTCCTTTTAATTCTGCTGGCAGGAGATGTGAGTGCTAGCAACTGACTTGCTCTTTGTTCAGATGTATTGCTTTTTATTTGTCCCTTCCACAAAAGAGAACTGTTGAGCTGTATGTTATTTTCAGAACTCCCCCATGCTCACCATGACAATGGGTTACTCCAGTGAGGGGGGCAGTAGAAGGCAAGGAGAGTGTGTTGGGGCATGGAGAGCCTTGATTGGCTGGAAATGACGTAATGCTATGCAGTATAAATAGAGATGCAGTGTTGAGGATGCATCTTGTCAGTAAGCCTGAGTTGTTTCTCTAAAGGAAAGCACATGGCTGCACGCGGAATCTGCAATACTTTAGAGACAGAGTCGATTTTAGCAGGGGAAAAACCTGGGCAAAGATTCCTGCTGCTGCTTTGCTAGGAACTACACATTGTTAGGCTTTTTCTCTTCAGAGCTGCCTTTTTTTCTCAGCCTTGTTTTTATGTTTAGAAACCAAAGCAGCAAGGGCTAAGGAAGGATAGAGGATTAAATAAAAGGATATAAGTGGGGAAACAATTGGTTAGAAAACCCAGCAGCTGCACTTTTTGTAGGTGAAACTGAAAGAGGAGCAGCTCCTTGCAGGCAAGAATATAGCTCAGAACAGGTGAAGGTTCCTGCAGGGAGTGTAGCCAACTTCCACGGTTTTATCACAAATCCCATGATGTTGGGTTCCTGTGGAAGAAGAGAAGCCCTGGTTCTCCTACCCCTGGGCAGGGAGGATAGCAACCTTAAGGAGATAACAGAACTCCTAAGCCCTGGCCTTGAAGACAAAGTGGTGAGCAGCAGCTGGGAGGGAGTGCCCTTCTTGATGTCCCCCAGGTGGTGCGAGGGGTTACAGTGGAGAGGACATTCACGGTGGCGGCACCTAGGAACTCCCTTCCGGTGGAGACCCGGATGGCCCTGGACCTTGCCTCATTTTGAAGACAGTACAAGACCTGGCTCTTCCGCCAGGCTTTTGATGGGGGAGGTGGGTGAGGGTGGGTGGGTGGGCTGGGGCTTTTCTTTTCTTATTATTTATGCCTCCCTTTTATGTATTTTATGTAGGTTTTTAAATATTTTAACTTTTGTAAGCCACCTCGAACTGCCTAGGCAGGAGAGGTGTGCTATAAATAATGAAAATAAATAAATAAATAAATACAATTTGGGGAGGGAATCTCAAAGGGCAGAGGTCTCTGCTAGGCCTAAGTATCTCTGCATTGGAAAGAGCAGCAGCTGTTGATGGAGTAGTAACAGAAGTTGTCCTGAGCAGTATGGAAGGAGGATGGGCTTTTTTCCCCTGTCACCAGGCAGGCATAAACAGAGACCCAATATCATGGATCCCTGGACATAAGCTATCCCTAAGCTTTTTCCCCTTACCAGCTAATACTCACTGAGGGTCCAGCTGTCTCCTGGCTCCCTGGACTAAGGTCGTTTTCAAACAGATACGGCCTCGGCCTCGGATGCCGGCCATGGAGGTCATGGGAGGGTAACGGGAGGTCACTGCACCCAACCCCCATCCCTCCACATATCAAACATGCTCACCGTTTACATGGACAGCCACTCCACCAGTTCAAGGAGGGCCACCCCCACCCCACATGATGGGGGAGGGGAGCGGGGGAACAGTCTCCGAGCATTGCTCCAAGCCTGGGTCATGGCTGCTGTGGAGCCTGAGTGGAGAACCCTGCACCCTATGCGTACTCTGCCCATGCAAACATCCCTCTCCAGTACCCTCTTGCCTCCATATGCTGATCCACCATGAGGTTTGGGTCAATGGGATCACTGCTGGCCAGAGGGAGCTGGACATCCATCTGGGTCTAGATCTCGTACAGGACAGCCATCTTAGCTGCAACATGCTCCATGGTCAGATACAAGCAACCTTTGCTCATGCATGCAGTCCTTGCACTCTCCACACTCCCTCTGATAACACCAGGCACGCAGCAGGGCACCTACAAAGGGAATAGGCCACCATTCATAAGGCACAAGCAATATTCCAGGAGGGCACAGATGTCGTGCAAAGGAATGCTCTCACTCGTCTCCCACAGTAACAGCATTCCTGCCAGAGGCCCCAGCACAGTGGGCACCAGAATATGGAACCTCAACTCGCTAGCCCTCAGCTGGCAGCCACAACTGTACACATGGTGTCTTAGGAAACATAGGGTATGTAACAACATGTCATATCCATGACGTGCATGGACAAGGGATCCACAAGCAGCTGCCGAATGCCAGGACGAAGGCACACTTAGGACAGCAAAACCATTCCACCAACACCCCACACCATGGTATCACTCGTAGGGGTTTCAGCCTGGCTAGTGGCTGACATTTTACGGCAGCAGTGACCAGGGAATGGCTGGTGCTGAGAGCAGGCAAATATGAGTGCAACAGACACATGCAATCAGACGTATGTGTCCCAAGGACACAGAGGTCTGCTCACCCCAGCACACAGGAATGCCTGCAAGTAACTCCCAAGAACCCTTCTTGCATACAGAAACTGTGGCCCTTTGTTGACATTGGAACAGTGGCACAAGAATGATGGCAGGAAAATAGACAGGCCACGGACATGCCCCATCAATATTTACACCCATGGCATGGATAGAGCCATCCCCATCCAGCAACAATGGTAAGACAGACAGCACTGGCCAGAGAATAAAAAGGGATGCTGTTATTTCAGCAACAGTGGTCAGAAACATTAGGGATGCCTCCCACGGGTGATCTGAGGCCAGGAGAGGACGTGGTGCTGCCTCCTTGTTTCAAGCAGGATCCCCCGATCTCTTGGTACTCACAGGGCTGCTCCTGTATGAGCGCTTGAACAGTAAAAGCATTAGGGAAAGGGAGATCCACATGAAGCATGCACCCATGAGCACGTATCCCCCACAGAGCACCACGGGACAGGGTTGGGAGGTCAGACTCCATGGGTGTATTGGAAAGATGCGCATAGAGACTAAAGAGGTTCATTATATATAATATTTTAATGAAAGGACAACTTTACGTGGAGGGGGGAGGAGGTTAAGTCTTCTTCCCTTTTCCCCTTCCACCACCACATGTTGGTCTCTGGTCTCCTTTGCCAGTGGCCGCTCTTCAGGACTGTTTGTGACTCAATCCTGTCACATCCTCCTCGGCCAGCCGCTCTGCCTCTGGGGCTGCAGTGTGCTGATGTTCCTGTGGAGATATGGGGGATATGCCATTAGTTGTGACGTTCAGAGGCTACCTTGTGTACTCACCATTTGTTCCTGACTGGGGCATATATCCAGCACTTAATTTGTAAAATATGAATTGCCGGGGCTCAAGTCTGCCCCAGAAGCCATGCCCCTCCCCCCAAAAGATATCAGCTGTGGGGGCTGAACCCCCATCTCTGGCTAGCATCCCAATTGCTTGATCATCCTGACACTGTACAGCTCTATGTGGAACTATACGGAAGGTTATTGAACGGGTGGTGACCCGGCAGTTACAGGGGCATCTAGACCGGGTCAGTTTTCTTGATCCTTTGGAGTCTGGCTTTCATCTGGGGTTTGGCACGGAGACTGCACTTGTGGCCTTGATCGATGATGTACGCCATGAATTAGATCATGGCAGATCATCTGTTTTGATCTTGTTGGATCTGTTGGTGGCGTTTGATACAGTTGATCACAAGATGTTGGTGAAAAGGTTGCGGGACCAGGCTGGGGAGAGCTGAATTGTTCTTGAATGGTTCTGCTCATTCCTGGCAGGGAGAACTCAACGGGTGGTCCTCGAGGAATATACGTCTTCTCCCCGGGACCTCACGTTTGGAGTCCCACAGGGTTCTATTCTGTCTCCTCTCCTGTTCAATATGTATATGCAACCCTTGGGGGAGGTCATGAGATGGTTCGGCGTATGATTTCATCAGTATGCCGATGATACACAACTTTACCTCTCATTTTCTGAAGATCCAGGCCCGGCAGTCTTGGTGCCTTGCATACATGTGCAAACAGAACAGGGTTCGGATGTTCGGCCATTTGGCCCGAAAACTTAGTTCGGGTTTGTGGGTTCGGTCCTATGAAGTTCGCACCCCCCCCCGAATGTATGAAAAACTTGGCCGCCTGGAGGCTTGGGGCACTCCAGGGGTGCCCATGGGGGCATAGCAGGCCATCGGAGACACAGCAGCAGCAGCAGAGCCCGGGAAGGCTTGGGGCTTGGCACCCCGGGTTGACTGGGCAGGCAGGCTTGGCGCTTGGCCCCTGGGGGTGCCCGTGGGGGCATGGCTGGTCATCTGAGACCCAGCGACGGCAGCAGCAGAGGCCAGGAAGGCTCGGGGCTTGGTGGATGGCCTGGCACCCCTACTCCGCCGGGCGTTGCAGGCTGCCAGGCATTGGCGGAGCAGCAGCAGAGGTCTGGCCAGGGCTTGGTGGCTGGCACCTTTACTTGGCCGGGCATTGAAGGCTGCCTGGATTTTTGGTGAGCACTCTGTGCGTGGCCATGAGTGGGTGCTCTGTGGTATGGCGCCTGCCACCAATGCGTTATGTGGTATGGCCAGTATGGCACCCCTACTTGGCCGGGTGTTGCAGGCTGGCATTGTACTCAACCGATCTCAAGAAGCTCTACTGCAAATTGGGCAAGCCTTGCCCAATGGTGAATCTCATGGACACCCAGCCCTCACCCACCGGCGCACTCATCTGAGCTATGCCTGTCTACAAGAGCAAGGAGGAAATGGCTGACGTGCAGTACCAGCAGCAGACATTGGATTTCCAGGGCACAGAGCCTGTGGCACAGCAGAGGCACCATCAGCAGAGGCAGGAGCAGTGGACATTTGATTGCTGGGCCACAGTACCCATGGCACAGCAGCAGCAGCGGACATTGGATTGCCAGGGCACAGTAACTGCGACTGGCACCCATCTTTGGCTGGGCATTGCAGGCTGCCAGGCATCGGTGGAGCAGCGGCAGAGGCCCGGCCAGGGCTTGGTGGCTGGCACCCCTACTTGGCCAGGCATTGCAGGCTGCCAGGATTTTCGGCGAGCGCTCTGTGCGTGGCCATGAATAGGTGCTCTGTGGTATGGCACTGATGTGTTATGCGGTATGGCCAATATGGTACCTCTACTTGGCCGGGTGTTGCAGACTGCCAGGCATCAGTGGAGCAGTGGCAGAGACCCGGCCAGGGCTTGGTGGCTGGCACCCCTACTTGACCGGGTGTTGCAGGCTGGCTGGCATTGGTGGAGCAGTAGCAGAGGCTCGGCCAGGGCTTGGTGACTGGCACCTCTACTTGTCCGGGCATTGCAGGCTTGCATCCTACTCGCCGGATCTCAGCAATCTCTTCTGGCCTGCACCGGGTGATGCACCACTGACAGCACTGATGGGAAGGGCAGAACATGGTGGCAACACAGCTCTTGAAGGGACAGCCATCGCCTCAGCACCAGACATCTCCTCCACAAGATGAGTATCTGTCTCACTGTCCCCAATCTGAGATATGCCCCACAAAGGGGAGTACTGGGACCCTGAGGCTGATCGACTGCCCATGCTGCTGCCACTCTCTCTGTGCCCCCTATAGCTGCAGCTGCTATTGCTTCTGCTACTGCTGCTTTTCTCCCTGCTGCCATTGCCCAGGGATTGGGCCCTGCCTTTAGCATCCAGGGTGGGATCCCCCAGCCCTGGACTGCTTGGGATCACATGAATAATGGGGGACATTGGTGGCCCATGATGAACATCCGACCCTGAAGCACCTGCACCTGCTCCTGCAGCCGCAACAGAGATAGCCACAGCCTCCTGGACTGCAGGCCTTCCAGTGCCCTGCGTGGCAGTGGAGGACGCTGGCAGGAGGCAACACTGAACCACACTCCTAGTGCCACTGCTGGGAGTCTCTGAAGCCTGTCTCCCAAAATCAGGCTTGTGCAGTTTGGGGTGTGGTGATGGGCTCGGGCTGCTGCTGATGCCTGCTACTCCATTGGCATGGCCCCTGCCACGTGCCCCATTGCCCGCCTTACAGGCAGCAAACCGGCCTCCCCTTCTCCATTTCTCCCACCCAAAGAATGCACACGAAGATTTTATATCTATCTATCTATCTATTCAAACTGGTAATCTAATATTATATAAATCTACACTAACTCTAACTGCTATTAACTATTCTAAAACCTATGGAACTGAATGGAATATTATCTAATATCTACAAAGGCCTAGTCCTACAAACACACTATAAATTATTAAAACTGAATCACTACACACTGTCTCTATCTATCTCTATCACTAAGCTAACTCCTACATCTATCTATCTCAAATATCTAATATCTATATCTATATATATATACAGGGATGGGGGGGGGGGGGACACACACAGACAGCTCACAACAAACAACACAGGGAGGGGTACAAAACTGAAATGAAACCTAAATCAATCTAATCCTACTCTAAATAAATCCAAAAACAGGGGAAGGGAATCAGGGATGGAATATATACAGGGAGGAGGGAAGGATTCAATAGAGAAGGAGGGAGAAACAACACAGGGAGGGATAAAAAATAAAAATAGCACCTAAATCTATCTAATCTAATCTAAATAAATGAAACTATGGAGGTAAATGGGTGGAAATGGGTGAAATAGGAGGAGGATGGCAATGGATTGCGAGGAACACAAACTGCTGGGAGAGGGAGAGTTCTGAAAATGCCTGCTGACAGGATCAGTGACTAGCTCAGAATGAATTGAAAGGGGGGGAGGGTAATTACTTTTGTTACTTGCTGCGCCCGTCTCACCACAAGCCACATTGGCTCTGTGCAGCCTAGCCCGTGGCCAATCGCAGACTGCGAAGCCAGTGGTCTGAGGAAAATAGGAATGGTGATTGGGCAGGCTGGCTGCTAGTCCAAGCCTCTCCACCTCTGAGGCCAGGAAGTCCACTCCTCAGCTGCCCCCCCACCCCCCCGCTGGGCCTGCCAGCCAGGTTTTCCCGCCCGAATATGACCGAACTGTTCAGGGGGTTGCACATTTGGTTCGACCATCCGGTTCGGTCATTTGAACTGGCTGAGTTCGGGATGAACGCCGATCGACCAAACCACGTTTGCACATCCCTATGGTGCTTACCCGGTGTCTGGTGGCTGTGGGGGACTGGATGAGGGCAAATCGACCGAGTCTGAATCCAGTTAAGACAGAGGTGATGTTGGTTGCTAGGGCTGGGGGTGGGGGGTGGCTCCCGTTGTTGGTGGCATCTGCCCCCCTCTGGCTGCCCAGATCCATATCCATAGTTTGAGGGTGCTCCATGACCCACAGCTCTGCCTGGATTGTCAGGTGGAGGCTGTGGCGAGGAGAGCATTTCACCAATTACATCTGGTGTGATGGCTTCAGCCATATGTCTCCAACTTGGACCTGGCAACCATCATCCATGCTTTCATTACCTCTTGATTGGGCTACTGTAATGCACTCTATGTGGGGCTACCTTTGAAGACGGTTCGGAGGCTGCAGCTGGTGCAGAATGTGGCAGCTCGTCTCTTAACGGGGACGGGTCGCCGTGAGCACATTACACCTGTGCTCTGTTCTTTGCACTGGCTGCCTATAGTCTACCGGGCCCAATTCAAAGTATTGGTAATGACCTTTAAAGCCCTAAATGGCTTGGGACCTGCTTATCTGCAAGACCGCCTCAGGCCCGGTCATTTCACGGCCCCTGCAGTCGGCCGAGGGTGCCCAACTCAAGATCCCCCGGGTATTCCGGGTGGCAGCGGCGGGGAGGGTGTTCTCGGTGGCTGCACCCAGGCTGTGGAACTCCCTCCCGATGGAGGTCCGTTTATCCCCAGACCTCCCCTCTTTCCAAAGATCATGTAGGACCTAGTTGTTCCGCTGGGCCTTCGGGGAAGGGGAGTATGGGTGGTTGGGAGGGTATTTTTATTGCCTTTAGCATTTAGCCTGTTTAGTAATTTTAATATTATAATAATTTAGTTTTATGTATTTTATTGTATTTTTATATGTTGTTGCCGCTCCGGGTCACCATTATGCAGGAGGATGCGGGGTAAAAATGTAAGGAATAAATAAATATAAAAATAAATAGTTCTTGTCATTTAATCCACCACAGAGGGCAGGGAAGTCATTAATGAAGACCAAATAAACCATCCAGGATTTACTTTCCCACCTTGAAATGACCAATATTGGCCTTTCCCTGGTCTTTCAGATGTCAGTTTGCACACTCCTACTGTGAATATTTCCTGGGGTTATGCCCGCCCCCATGATTTTTATTGCCGGAGCTGAGCCTTGCCACCCCGCCACCCCCAAAATGGGCATATCCCGTTAGCCATGGGTGATGGCATGTTCCCTATGTGAGGGGTCCGCCGTACCTCTCCCTCCCTCCCCATTCTCATTGGTACCATGAAGCATGTCACCTCTACATACTTCCAGGGGCTGGGCTGGATGCTGTGGGGGGGTTGCTCCGGCTGCTGTGGAGGCCAGGGAGGCTGTGGTGAAGCATGGGGACGCTGTTGAGGAGGGACAGGGAGCAGGGCTGGATCACCGGCAGCCCCCTCTAGTTGTTGAGTGGGGGCTACAGGAGAGAGGTAGCCTAGATGTTCTTGGACAGGGAGGGGTTGCTGCTTCAGAAACCAGGGCTGGCAGATGGGTGGTGCAGGGGCCACCTGCACCTGTGGGAGGGCATGGCCAGGATGTTGGTGGCTCTGTGCCACTGCAACATGATGGAGAAAGGAGCACTCTACCTCCAGTAACTGCTCCATTATCTGGCGCATGCGAGCACTCACTGTCTCCATCACGTTGCAGGAGCATTGCTACTTGCAGAGGTAGGTGGCCATATGGCACCGCTCTCACAGGTACTCCATCCTTGCCTGGATGGCAAGGGCCCATAGGACAATGATGCCTTCATCGTGGGCCCTTGCTGTCTCCGTCCATGACCCCTAGATCTCATCCCTTAGCTCACTGCTGTACACCTGGTTTCCTCCAGCAGTTCCCTCCCTAGGTTCTTCCTTCTGTGCCACTTCCTTGCCCTCAACTCTCTATTCCGCGCAATCCCTGTGGGGCTCCCGGAGAGCTTTGGGCTGCCTGGGCTGTCGCTCGCCACCTGCAGAAAGAGACAGGAAGCATTGGTTGACATCACCTCTTCTGCTTCCTTGCATGTGCTGTGTGTGCATGCCCCTAGCGGGATGGGCACACCTGACTGACTCAACAACCCAACTCCCATGTCTGGCATGGTAAAGGGTGTAGCTGAAAGCTTGGCACTGTGGTTGTTTGCATGTTATGGTTGTGTTTTCAAGGGCCCGTGCCTGTGGTGTCCGTTGCAATGCTATCCATGTCTGTGGCCAGTTCCCCCCCTTCAGGATTGTCTGGTGTTCCTGGTCCCCGCAGCCCTGTGCTGCAGCACTTCCCGCTGTGTCTGGTTTGTGTTCCGTGCCACCCCTTTTCTGTGGGTTTTTTCCTGTTCTGTGGTAATAATCATTATAATAATGATAATTATTATAATCAAATAATTATATATAATTAATCATATAATAGTAATAAATATATGTATAATAATAATTAATAATAGTTTGCTTCCATCTGGATGTGTGCCCCGTGTCTCCTCACTGTTGTGTGTGTACCGCTTCTCACCTGTTGTCCTGGTCCTGTGCGTGCTTACTGTCCCCCTCTGGGTTGAAGGGCTCCTGAGTGGTCTCCACCTCTTCTTCCTCCACCATCTCCTTCTTGACCTCCATGCCAGGTTGAGCTGTGAACAGGGATTGGGGGTTTGCTAGTTCCTTTTGCCTTGCCTCTGGGGGGGGACCTGTTCCAGTCACCTCCTCCACTGTGTTTCCCCCTCACCCCTTTCTCAGGTGCTGTGTCCTACCTGGATCCATTGGTTCCTCCTTCTCCTCGGCATCATCTCTGGCATCGTTCCCCTCCTCGTGCGTCTCTGTTCTTGGAGCAGACTATGCCGGGGGGTCCTGGAGGTGCACTTGAGGGCACACTGTTGTCCTCTGGGTCCATGTACACGATCTCCAGCTGCAAGAGGCATTGTTGCCCCCTGCCACATGGGTTCCCTCACCAGGAGGAGCGGCCACCCCTTCCCGGTTGGGGTTGGTGAGAGGTGGGGTCTCCCCCTGGTGAAGGCTCTGCCCCAGGTGTGGGAGGCCACAATCTCCCCATCCACACAGAGGAACCGATCCAACTCCTCATAGATGGGGAAGTGCGCCAGGCCAGACTGGGAGTTGTGGCCATGGATATGTTTATATCCAGCTCTCAAGTCCTTTGCCTACTGCCGGCACTGGGATATGTCCCTATTGTACCCCAGCGACCGCATCTCTTGTGAAATGCATTCATATACCGCCTTATTGCAATAGCAGTTAACAACCTTGTGCTGCATGGTCTTGGCCCCCCACAGACAGATGAAAGCCCTGGTCTCCTCTGGGGAGCAGAGCATGCCCTTTGGGGCAGAGTCTGGGCGGGGGTGGGTGGGTGGGGGGGTTGCAGCTTTGGCAGCTAGGGCCTGTCCAGAGGATGTGGGAGGTTTGCTCTCCCTGCCCGGGGTGTGGTGCACTTACCTGACTGTTGTTGCTTGCTTCCATTGCACTGGCTCTTTTCTGTTTTGGGGGGCAGGGGCCATGTGGGAGNCCCTGGTCTCCTCTGGGGAGCAGAGCATGCCCTTTGGGGCAGAGTCTGGGGGGGGGGGGGGGGGGGGGGGGGTTGCAGCTTTGGCAGCTAGGGCCTGTCCAGAGGATGTGGGAGGTTTGCTCTCCTTCTGAGGCTGCTCTCTAGGGCACTGTCCCACATCCTTCTCCGGGGTCCTCCTGGCTCACCTGACTGATGGAGGGTACTACGGCTGTGGCCCTCCTGGTTCTGCTGGTGGTGGTGGTGGTAGAGGCAGCTGTGCTGGTGCTCACCTATCAAGGGAAATGGTACTTGTCAGTCATCCTGTTGCTCCCCCTCAGTGGTTACTTGGGGCAGCATCATCTTCCCCCTCCTCCCCTGCCCGGGGTGTGGTGCACTTACCTGACTGTTGTTGCTTGCTTCCATTGCACTGGCTCTTTTCTGTTTTGGGGGGCAGGGGCCATGTGGGAGCGAGCATGCCCATCTCTTTGCACTCATGTCCTTTAAGGGCTTCTGGCCAGACTGGGCATGTATCGTGAGGGGGGGGTGTCCGTTGGTGGCCAGGCATTGTGCCTCTCTAGCCCTTGCGTGGCCCTTTCTCCATGGTGGTGGAAGACGTGTCTCATGGGTGGGTGTGCTGCTCTGTGCATGTGGACTGGTGAGGGGTGGACACCCATCCTCACTTATCTCCACCCATGCCCCCACGCAGAGTAACCCAACTTTATTCCGGTAGTTCTGTGCGGGGAGGTGGGTCAGGGTGCGTGGGTTGCAGGAGTGCAGACCCACCCACCACCACTTTTACACAGGCATTTGCACATGTGGGGGATGGGTGGACCTGCGTTTCAGCGTCTCGTTTAAAAACGGCCTAAGTTGTAATGGTGTAGTCAGAGGGAACTACAGGAGGAATAAAAACATCCAGGGGACTATATGCTTATGCTATTTGACAACAAACTAAGGATGAAGCAGAAATTCTGTCATGTTCCATTTCTGTTGGAACTAGGGCTGGTTTGAAATTAGTATTTCTATTTTGGAAACAGTAAGGCTGGTAAAATTTCAATTGGATTTCCGATTGAAAGAGCTCTTTCGCTCATGCGTAAATGACCATGGCTTTCCTGCACATGCAAAAAATGGCAAAAATGATTTTCATTGTTCCAACTGGAAATTGAGATGGAATTTCAACTGTTCCAGTTTATGACCAGAACGATCAAACTGCCCAGTTCAAACAGAATCAGTACACATGCAGAATTCCCCTTCCACCCCTAGCCGGAATTGGCCGTTTCAGTTGTTTTGATTGAAAATTGGAACAGATCTAATTCTGTTCCAATCTCTGATTGGACTAATCAAATCACTCGGTTCAGACAGAATAAAGAAAAAACAGGCAGAATTCCCCTTTCACCCCTAGTCGCAACTGGGCGTTTCAATCATTTGGATTGAAAACCTGAACAGATATAATGCTGTTCTGATTTCTGATCTGAAAGATAGAAAAAACATTACCCGTTTTGTGTATGTGCAAAATGGCATGCGCCAAATGGCTGCTGTCAGACAACACCGTGGCCACCATTTTGCTGTATCACAGTTGCCATTTTGTGCATGTGCAGTAAGGCTGTGTTTGATCAGAATTCCAATCGCAATGTTTTTTTAATCGGAATTCCAATAAAAATTTCACCAGCTCTTCAATTTGTTTTCAGAACTGTTCTGTGAAAGCAGAATGTCTGGTTCAAATCAGCCTTACACAAAACCCAAGCTTTAGGAGGAAAAACAAAAAAACCCAATTGCTTGTGGAGATCAGGAAGGTATGCTGCCCTAGCCCAGAGTGCCACACAAACCCAGATGTTTCATGGGGTTTCCCCACCTTTTTCTAAAATACTGAACGTTAGTGAAGGTGAGATATCGGACTACATGGTGGGAATATCTGGTTCAGTATGTGAACTCCTTCTGGAACTAGTTTGGCTTTCTTCTACAGCAGTGGTTTTCAACCTTTTTTCATTTGCAGACCCCTAAAAATGTTTGAATGGAGGTGTGGACGTCTTTGGAAATCTATTGTGTGTATCGTGAACCTAAGTAGATAATTACTGACAAACTGTTGTGTTAAAAATAAAAATAATATCAACAACACCAATAGGCAATGTGTGGGGGAAGCAGTCTTTGGAACTGACAAGCGCTGGACGAGAGCGCTGGGGAACCCCAGGCTTAGCTCACCAGGGCTTGTCACTTAAGACTAGATGGGTGCTCCCCGCCCCAATGCTTGTCAGCTGATAGGTGGTGTATAGGGGAAGTGGCCTTTGCAACTGACGATGTCATTGCAAAGACATACTTCCCTTGCAATGCCTCTTAGCGGATAGGCACTGTGGTGGGGAAGCAGCCGTTGAAAGTGAAAGGGCTCCCCAGCGCTCCTAGCCGGTGCTTGTCAGTTGTGAAGGCCAGCCCAGTGCGCTTCCTCCCCACAGTGCTTATCAGTTAAGGTGGTGGGGGATGGGGGGAAGTGGCCTTTGAAACTGACAAGCCCTGTCCCCGAGCACTTGAGAGGGCTCCCCAGTGCTCCTGGCCAACACTTTGTCAGTTTCAAATCCTAGCAGACAGTATATTGTGGGTATTCACGTACTTTTGATTGATCAGAAAAACAGAATGCCTTTTCTGGAATCTGAAACTTTATTTTCAGTCATCTTCTTTTGTGAACTCCCTAGACATAGTCTGTGAACCCCCAGGGGTCTGCTGACCACAAGTTGAAAACCACCGTTCTACAGTATTTGCTTGAAGATTTACTCCAGGCCACCATGACTAGAGAATCCTATGTAACTAAACTGGATTGTACACCCCATGGGGTAGGAGCCTGTCTCTAATTGCAATGTTTCGGCACTGGGCACCTAGCACTTAGGACTATGTAAATAATAATAACAATGTATCTCTGAAATATTGCCCCATTTTTTGTTTGTGAACAAATTGCAAACTACTCAAGTTTTGTTTATTTTAAATTTATTCATGAATGTTTTCAAGGAATATCTGTTGGCTTCCTGGTCGTTAGCAAATAGTTCACTGCACAAGTAACACCAAGTCCTACATCCTTGCCCTCGCCCCCACTTCCCAGCCTCACCCCCTCAGCCTCTGCATCACCCTCTGTAGTGCTGGACCTGTTCAGGAGGCAGGGGTGGAGTAAAGATGCGATCCTGGCTGACCCCTTTCTGATGTTTTCATGATGCCACATGCTCTGAAGAGGGCAGAGCCATGTTAGAAAGAGATAAGAAGACGCTCCATGTCCATTTGTCCAGACTTCTTCTAGCATGGCTCCACCCCCTTTGCATCAAAGCCTGAGGGAAGGTGGCAATTCTAACTCTGCTGTGTTGGCAGTAGGGCTGAAATGAATATCATATCTGGCAGTTTTGCCTGCTTTGTTTCATGTCCATGGAGATGGTTACAAACTGCTATCCATCTTTGCTTCTGCTGGATCTCTCTTCTGGCTTTTGACATGGAAAAACGTGTGTGTAAGTAAATTTTACTCATTTAAGCCAGTTGACATAAGCGTGGCATGGGCATGCTGAGAGAGGAATAGAAGCTGGGACCCTTACTGTAGCCACTCCAAAAGCATAGTTAGTGAGCCATGCTGGCAGTGCCCTTCTAAGGCTCCAGCAAATAGCTCCTCACGTGAGCAATATTCAAAGTTCTTCTCTGTGACTCAGTTAAAAAGAGGGGACTAGCAGTTGTTCAGGTAGATCAGTCTGGTGATACAGCTCCAAAAAGGAAATTGGAAGGTCAATGATATGTTTGGGGATGCATCTGGAGTAGGAACTGTAGGCGAGGAGACACTTAGGGTAACATTTGTAGGGCTGCAGGAGCTTTGACACCTTGAGCATTGGAGACAGCTGAAGCTGAATCCCAACAAGACGGTGGTAATGCTGGTGAGAGGGGCTGAGGGAGTGGTGGCCCCCATCATTGGTGGGTTTCACCCTCCGTTGGTCCCTCGGGTCCGCAGTCTGGGAGTGCTCCTCGATTTGCAGAGCTGCCTGGATGGCCAGGTGGCAGCTGTGACAAGAAACACGTTCTGCCAATTACATCTAGTGTGATGGCTTCAGCCGTACGTTTCAGACTTCGACCTGGCCACCATGCTTATCCATGCTTTCATCACCTTAAGACTGGACTACAACAATGTGCTCTACGTGGGGCTACCCTTGGTGATGGTTTGGAGACTGCAGCTGGTGCAGAATGCGACGCCCCGTCGCCTTACAGGGAGGGGTCGTTGTGAGCACATTACACCAGTGCTTCATTCTTTGCACTGACTGTGGATAGTCTTCCGGGTCCAATTCAAGGTGTTGGTTTTGACCTATAAAGCCCCACATAGCCTGGGCCCTGCCTACCCACAGGACCGCCTCACTCCCCGGGCCCTAGACCGGCCCCTGTGGTCGGCTGGGAGCACCCTTCTTGAGGTCCCCCAAGTTTCTTGGGTGGCAACTATGAGGCGGGCGTTCTTGGTGGCCACACCAGGGCTGTGGAACTCCCTCCCAACAGAGGTCCACTTGGCCCCAGACCTTCCCTCTTTCCAACGACAGTGTATGACCTGGCTGTTCAGCAAGGTTTTCGGTGAGGGTGATGGGTGGGGGGTTCTTAGCTGTTTATTTTTATTGTTGAATTTTATATTTCTATTTCTGTTTATTTATATTTTATACGTATATTGCATTTTATGCTTTAATAATGCATTGTGAGCCGCCCTGCGCTGCTAATAGCAGGAGGTTGTGGGATAAACCCCAGAAATATGAGACAAATAAGATCAATGTAGATGAATGGTGAATGAAAGTCTTCTTAATCCATCTGTTTCCCTGGAGAAGAGATGGGTGGGGCTCAGCACTTTGTAGGATTGGCCCATTGTTAATAAAGTGGTTTTGAATTCTTTGGGTTGACAAGAAAGTGTCATTAGTTCTGACTGGATTTCATCTTTATATCATGAGCTACTCTAAAAACAAACAAACCCACAAACCCCACAACAACCCATCTACATGCCAAACTAGAAAACATAAAACTGTATTAAAGTCAGGACAATTCAAGTAGCAGGAGGTAGCCCAGGGGAAGGTTTATTTTGGAAAGGTTCCATATTGACCACCATGGGGCTGAAGGCAGCACTAGGGAAAGAAGTCAGGGCACTTCGCACTTACACTGTTATGTATTGATTAGGCAGTTTGGCCATGATCAGAGACACAAGCAGGATGAGGCCTGGACAACTCAATTCAGCCAATTTCATGCATAGACCTCAGGCTGGCACAAATCAACAAGACCCATGAGAATAAAGTTGTAAAACTCCACACTCTAGCAGAAAATGTATCTCCAAGGTCACAATAACAAATCCCAGACAGCCACTATCTTTGAGAACACAAAGGAGACCTGAGAGAAAACAAAGAGGGTTTGAAAGAAAAGAGGTAGCCTCCCTTTACAACTAGGCAACAACTCCCTAAAACTTCCTGAAAACTAAAATAGCTTGGGTGGCTATGCTCCAAGTGATAGAATAATGAATAGCAGGTTCCAAAAAAGGACCCTGCAACGTGCATTCTTAATAAATAAAGCTATAAAAGGAAATGCCCAGGCCCTTATCTCTTGTCACTGGCACTTGCGGCTACTAGCATTGCAGTAAGCCTGTGTGGGCCTCTGACCCTAACCATAGCTTTTAAAGATCCAGAGACTCCTGCTGAGCTGCCTGCTGGGCCCCCTTCCCTTCTCCTCTGGACCAGCTTGCATCTCGGACCGCGGCCTCTGACACGTAAGATATCCTAGGTTGGGTTATTGGGGTTCACAACTAGTAACACATACTGCCATGTCCAGATGTTAAGTGTACTGACTCCTGAGTGCTTGCTGTTCCTGTTCCTGTTTATTTTAGTTGTTGCTCAGTACCCCCAGTGAGCTTCTTGCTTTCATTTTGGGAAGGAATTTTCTGTGCTGCCTCTTGTTTTATTTTTTGGCTAGCTAAAGTATTTCTTCATTCCTGTAACTAGTGAACCTGCCGCAGACATCATATTAGCAATAATAATCCTTGACATTTACTGCTATTCAAAAAGCACCGAAGAAAACATGTTGATATGGTTATCTCCATTCAGCCTGTGAGGAAATCGAGTCAGAATGGGGTCTGACTCAGGGCGCTTTTAGACGAGACAAATTTGCGCATGGTTGGTTAAAAAATGCGTGTGTTTTCATGCTCGTTTAAACACTTAAACCGTTTTAAATGCGCATTTGCCATGATTGTGTAAAAGTCAAAACCGTTTTGAATGTGGTTTTTAAATAATGCACATTTTAAAAAACCAGTTTTGAGCCCCTTTGATGATTGGGAGGTGCCAAGACCAGTTTTTAAAAATGCGCATTATTTTAAAAACACATTCAAAACGGTTTGGGCTTTTACACGATCATGGCAAATGTGCATTTAAAACGGTTTAGGTGTTTAAACGAGCATGAAAACACGCACATTTTTTTACCAACCATGCGCAAATTTGTCTCGTCTGAAAGCGACCTCAGTCAGTTACTCAGCATTAGCAAGTTAATGTAGAGCCAGGATCAGATACCAGAGAAACAGGCATTTTATTAAAAAATCTCAGCTAGACAGAAAGGCTTAGAAATCAAGAGTCCTTGACTTCCTGAGCTGTGCTTTCACCACTAAGCCATGCTGTCTCTAGTGGTTAAATAGTGAATGACAAATCCAGACTGTTAAGTGAGCATGTGTAAAACAACAACACTTATTACCATAATTCCTAATTATGGCTGTTTAGAGGCCCAGCCAGAGGAAGAATAATTACGTTTATCAGGCAGAGCAATAAAAAGAAAAGATTAATCAATTCCCTACCCCCCTTTCAGATCACGGCAAGATCCTTTGCATTTCCACTACTATTCACAAGCCTGTTGCTGTCAAAGGGAATTTATTCCACAAAGGACAAGGGCTTGGTTCCAGCCGCACCAGGAACCCCCACAGCTGTGCCAGGCAGGCAGCCTAAGCTCTTCTTGAAAGGGGCCTTGATTGCAAACTTCAGGATAAAAGAAGAAGAAAAAAAGCCAAGAGTAGAAAGAAATACTAGCTTCTATGAAATGAGGCATTTGGGCTTTTTAATGTAAACAAGGAAAGGGAACGGGAGCAGCATTGCCAGGGGATAGGGGAAGCCTCAGCAGCATTTGGATACATTCCAGACCTTTTAAAGTTTGCAGTTTTACTTGCAGATTTGGCAATGATATTTGTAAAAAAGCTAAAGGGAGAATGGACTCTGCATGCGGCCTCCTGCTGGGCAGTCAACAAGGATGTATGCTGCCTCCCCAGACCCTGCTTCTATTCCCTACTTTTATAGCCTTGGACAAATGATGTGGGGCCAGGTTTTCGAAAGCACCCAGCATGCATCTAACTCTCTTAGATGAGAGTTAAATCTGGCCATATTTCTGGTGCTCCAATTTTTCTATAAAGCTAGTCTATAGTGGGGGCTGAGATCTTTCTGGTTTTGGCCCTGATTATTAGAAATCCTGAGCAGTCACAGCTCCCGTTGATTCAATCTGAATTTGAGGCCCTCCACACTTTTGAAAATCAAGCTCCTCGGGCTGTTTTTTCAAACATCCACATGCAAAACCTCATGAACACAGGGAATGAACGTTGGCCATCTGACAAATGCCTTAGCCATTAGCAGAGATTCAGGATTAAAGAGACAAGCCACAGGAACTGGAGGAGCCCTGCTAGCAGCTAAAAAGCAGGTGGCTGCCAGTTGCTGAAGTGAACCACTAGGAGAAGCAAGTGAAGGGGTTGCACTCCTGCACAGGTATACTGCCATACTACCCACCCCCACAGTTCTATCCTAAATCTTGCGGTATTTTCTCTGTCCTTATCTCCATCGCTTGGAGTCATTTGATTGCATTACACTCTCAGCTTTCATTTTTAAAGTAAGTTTTTGGCTCTCATGATTGTAGAGAAAGGCTTGAAAATATTAATCCTAAAGGTTCAGTATATTGCAGGCAATGCAAATCCCATGTGTATTTTTATTTGGCTAAAACATCATGGTTTTAACTCAGTACTATCTTGATTTATTTAGCCAGCCTGACTCATGCTTTTGTAATGTTTGTAGTTGGCAACTCTGAGTCTATGTGACACCCAACCCTCAAGTTATGCGCACGTATCAAATACACGTGCAACTCAAGAGAATCGAGTAGTCCCTGTGGCCCTTTGCATGTGGACTTATGAAAATGTGAGCTTTAACCAAACTGTGCCTCGGCTTCCCCATCTATCAAATGGGGATAAGATGCTGACGGCAACAGGGTGGTTAGGAAGCTTAATTAATCAATCAACTCTTTGAAAGCATTTTATGATTCTAGAGAATTTCAAAGTATCTTGTTAAGAAAGAATCAAAATAAAGTGCTAGGATGCTGACTACTTGGGATGAAACTTATTGTGCAATTAGCAAGTTGTTTAGCATAATGGAAAAGAAGTTTATGAACCTGAATTCAGGTTCTCTGAAAGGCCTGTGAAGTCCAAGGGAGTGCTGCCTGAACAAGGAGTGCAGCAGATCGAGGATCACCATTTTATTACTTCAGGCTGGAGCTGGATACGTTCAATCCCATGAATCAAACCTAGCTGGCAGCATATATACTTTGTAGGTTTGACTCAACAGATAGTAAATTGTGGGAATGAAGATAATGGTTATTTTAAGTCTCAAGAAAAGAAGTTGGGGAACAAGAGGAAAAGTAGAGAAGACAAAAGGTGGCTCTTTCTTTTTCCCTTCCACCCAGAAAATCAAAGTAGTAGTTTTCTCTGTGGGAGTTCTTACCACAGAGCTTTCCTGGAGTGTTACAAATTAACACTTTGTTTAAAAACTGTTGCAGAATAAATACAAGGTGCCCGGCATCCATCCCTTAGATTTTGTATCACAGCTCAGTTGTCTCATGTTGTTCCTCAGCTGACGAATATTTTTGTGTGTGGATTTTGTAGCATTGTAGTGGAACTTCTGGCACCATAAACCTTTGTTCTGGGAGTTGAGTATGATCTGCAGAGGACGGCTTGACAACCTCCCCAAGGGAAGACTACTTTTGCCAAACCAAATCTGTCCACAAATGGTGCAGCCACAGAAACTCCCTGGAATGGCTGCCAGGCTAATTGCTGCTAGAGCGGTGTGACAAATCTCAACACATATTGAATGCCAAACCCCACCCATCTCTGCTCTTGCAACAGCCTTCCCAATGTGGCTACGTTGCTCTTCTGTGCATCAGTTAAAACAAAATCCCCTCGTCTATTCCCTGTGAAATCTCTTCTCCCTCTCAGGTCCCATGGATTGCTGTTGACATGGATCCATTGTCATCAAATTTCAATGATAATTATTTTATCATGAATTTATGATTTTAATGAATGTTTTTAACATATGTTTAAATCTATTGTTCTAATGTATTTCCACCACCATTACTGAAATCCTCCTAGGCCACCAAGAAGACTTTTGATTGGGGGCCCTGAACTTGAGAGCTCTCTGAGAAAAGCAGAATCCTGTAAGGCACAGGGGCAGCCTGGTGCCCAATATGGTGTTTGAGACATTAATTCGAAAGCAAGAGGTCATGCTTGCAGAGTGAGTGAAGCTAAAGAGAGGATTAGCATATAAGCAATGCAGGCAGAATTTGTTTCTGCAAAGGATGCTTAGGAAATTTGCAGACACTGACAGTCAGCAAGAGAAAAAAATGTTGTTTGGGACCTGGAGAGAGATAATAGAGATGGAAGAGAATGGAAAAAGTGAGTAGAGCTGCAAGGTTCCTCCTATTTTACAGCCAGATTTGAAAAAGCTCAGCATCCACAATTAGGTATGGATTTTCAAAAGAACACGGCTTCCATTTACCTTTGGCTGGGTGAATGTATCCTCCTCAGGGTGTAATGTGGAAATAAAATTTCTAGATGCTGTAAATGACTGTTTTTTGGAGCAGCTGGTCCTGGAATGTATGAAACGAGGAGCCTGCTAGAGACTGGGTTGGGCCATTAGATGACTGGGGGGCGGGAAGGAGGCTAAGGCCATTGCATAGAAGCTAAATTAATTATTTGTTTTGGTCTTCACTGCAAAGAATGTTGGAGAGACACCACTGGCAGCGGAACTATTCTTTATAGGATGAATCAGAAGAACTGTCGCAAATCACTATGACTCTGGAGGAGGTTCTAGAGCAAATTGACAAACTAAATAGTAACAAATCACCAGGACCAGTTGGTACTCACCCCAGAGTTCTGAAGGAACTAAAAAATGAAATTGCAGATTTACTATTTGTAATCTATCACGAAAATCTGCCACTATATCTGAGAATTGAAGGGTAGCGAATGTAACACCAATATTTAAAAAGGGCTCCAGAAGTGATCCTGGAGGCTACAGACCAGTGAGTCTGATGTCTGTGCCAGGCAAACTGGTGGAAATGGTTGTTAAGAAGAGAATTACTAGGCATATTGATAAACACGACATAATTGGGAAGAATCAATATGGGGTGCAGTTACACACGAGCTACAGAGAGATCAATCCCCATGTGGCGGGCAACTACAGCTGCCACGCTGCGGAGCCAGTGCGGGGAGCTGGCCAGATGGTTGCCCCCCAGGGCTGGTGCAAGGGTACTGGGCGCCCTAGGGGAAACTTCAGCCTTGCGCCCCACCCCCACCCCCCGTGATAATATTTAAAAAATGAACATTTTGTATTGGTATGAATATAAAACCTGTATTTACATATATATTTTACACAGGAAAGGAGAACAATATAATATGGATTGATTGTGCATTCTCATTGTTCTTTATTGAAACAACTCTGGGTGAGCACATCAACAGCTTACTATACTGACCAGTATCAATATGGTTTTCAAAAATAAATAAATACGGAATAAATACACTGGGTGAGCACATCAACAACAACGTCACTATACTGACCAATATGGTCTTCAAAAACAACAAACAAATAAATACACTGACGTTATCTGAAAAATCGAAATTATATACAAAACTTAAAAGTTAAATGAAGCTACATTCCAAGCTGAAATTACATCAATAAGTGACACTGACATAACCACTGTTGGAAGAAGGGCTGCACAGTTTACAGCCCTTCTTCCAACAGAACCAAACAGCTGCACAACAGAAGAACCCTTCAGATCCCATCCTCTCCACAGCGCATAACACCAGCCCTGTACAATGTAGAGATTGTAAGTTTTTTTTCAAGGAAATTAAGACCCAAACAAACCCAGAACCGGAAAATAAACTCTCTTTTTTCACTCAGCATGTAATAGGGTTGTGGAATATACTGCCACAGTCCAATCCTTCAGCCACAGACACGCAACCTGATCCCACAAGTACGTTCATATTTAGTAACAACAGAACAAGAACAAATGTCTTATTCAACAAACATTAGGGTTTTATTTGTAACACCCAAGTCAAACTGAGAAACTTTCAATATTGCACATTGGAACATGAGAGAAAATATATACCCAAGTCCCTCACCCTGTAAACCTTTGGAACATTGAACAAACATTGTACATAAAAACAACAGAAGAAGTGGGTGAGAAGCAGCAGTTCTCACCCAGGGTACTGATATGTAAACAGAGGTCTTGTCAGAAAGGTCTAACACACTAGCCCCCACAACATCTAAATCCAATATTTGGGTGATGAAGTCATCAGTTAGACAGGGGCTTCCCCTTTGTCTCATGCCGGCCTACCCGGCTCGCATCGCATGCATCATGTGAATTAACTTTAAAGACACTTTTGCCCTTCTTCAAAATGAAGGTTGTCTGTGCTCACTGCACCCTCAGAGATGGTTTACAATTGGGTATTCCCCACAATTCCAACTACAGGCATTCCATAAGCAGAAAGCAAGTAATAAATCTCACATGCAGCCCACATGCAAGTAATAAAGCACACTGGCAGTGGGCAGCAGGACATGCAGAGCACTAAATTCCAAATGGCCAAGCCACAATCAAACACACAAGACATCCCCAAAAGCAGCCTATTAAGCACATTATGCCATGCAAAGAGACAATCTTATAGATATATAACCAGTTCATTTGTACCCCAAGCCCCATCCCCATATGAATCTGTGCCCCTACAAACCCCCACAGTCTGACCCAGCCCCTGCACCCCCAAGCCCCATCCCCATGTGAA
>QEPC01001665.1:2113092-2153249 GCA_003113815.1 Sphenodon punctatus | reverse complement strand
CCCGCTGCCCCCCTCCCTACCGGGTGCCCTGCTGGGCCCCATCCCCCCCTGGCTGCCACTGTTCCCCTCCCCATGGGTTCCCTTACCTATTTCCTGGGCACTTCCTCCCCCAGTCCGGCTGATGTCCCCGGGGCGGCCTGTCCCAGCTGCCTTTGGCTCCTGCTGCTGCTGCTGCTGCTGCTGTCCCTCCACCACCTCCATGTGCAGCACAACTCCACCTCCTCCTCCCCCCCCCCGCCTGCGCTCCCTCCACCGTTGCCACTGCCTCCTCCTCGTCCCTCGCTCTCTCTCCTGCCGCTCTCCTCCTCCCTCCTCGCTCCATCCCGCCACGTTTCCCTGCTTCAGATTGCCCTTTAAATCTCCCTCCCCGGTCTGTGTTGTTGCTGGTTGCCTGGCAGCGACGCTGCGTGCTTTGACCCTGGCTGGGAATCATTTTCTTTGATCCCGGCCGGCGATTGCCGTTCAGACGTTACTTTTTGTTGTTTCCTGGCAGGAATCACTTTGGCCACGCTTTCGGAGCTCGTCCCGCGGGGAGCCTGGGACGCTTGGTTGGAATTGGCCCCATGTGCGTATTCACTGTGGTGAACATCTGGCAGCCGCCAAACAGACGTTCAGGGCACTTTGACCCCGCCGCGGGTTTGAGCGTGGTTCACTGTGGTTGACTGTGATCTCGTAACATCTGAAAATACCCTCTGTTGGTTTGCTGATCGTTAGCAAACATTTCACTGCATGAGTAACACCAAGTCCTACATCCCTGCCCTCGCCCCCACGTCCCAGCCTCACCCCCTCAGCCTGGGCATCACCCTCTGTAGTACCATCCCTGTTCAGGAGGATGCCTGTGAGTTGCGAAGTTAGGAATTATTTGGAAAGAGAGAGGGAATAAAATGGAAAATATCATAATGCCTCTCTGTGGTGCAACCACACCTTGAATATTACGTGCAGTTCTGATCGCCTCATCTCAAAAAGATATAGTAGAACTAGAAAAAGAACAGAAAAGGGCAACACAAATGATAAAGGCTATGGAATGGCTTCCATATGGGGAGATGCTGGATAGGTTGGGGCTCTTCAGCTTAGAGACAACTGAGAGGGGATATGATAGAAGTTTATGAAATCATGAGTAGTGTAGAGCAAGTAAATAAGGAGTGGTTATTTACCCTCTCAAACAGTACTATAACTAGGGGACACTCCATGAAACTAATTAGCAGCAGATTTAAAACAAATAAAAGAAAGTATTTTTTCACTCTGGCAATTTGTTGCCAGAGGATGTGGTCAAGGCCAGCAGTATAGCTGAGTTTAAAAAAGGATTGGATAAGTTCTTGGAGGGTAGGGCCATTAATGGTTATTAGCCAAGTATGTATGGGGGACGTAGCCTCTGATTTTGGGAGCTGGGAGTGAAGAGCAGGGGATGGATTGCCCCATTTTAACCTGTTGGGTACTTCTCCCAAGTGACTAAGGGACTTTTCAAGTGGACTCGGAGCCCCACAGGTGTTTGGGGTGTGTGGAGATGGGGATGGGGCCATTCCCACGGGTGCACACCCATCTCCATGCATGGAGGCCCCTCCGTTTCCCCCAATGCCTCCGTGCACGGGTGATGGGCGGAACACGTGCACACACCTCTACCCGTCTGCCGCGGCATTCCCACGGACGCTCTCCACTCATCTCCGCCCAGCAAAACTGCGTGGAGATGGGTGGAAGCGTCTCATGTGAAAAGGCCCTAAGTGGCCACTGTTGGAGGCAAGATGCTGGGCTTGATGGACCATTGGTCTGACCCAGTATGGCACTTATGTTCTTGCTTACCTAGACTGTTGAACTTTGCTGAAAAACTGGCCATTGGTGACACAATGGGTGCTGCTGGGTGCTCAGCTCTTTGACACAATGGGTGCTGCTGGGTGCTCAGCTCTATAGAAAGTCTGATCCTTATCTCGAAGCCACAATGGGAATTCAGCTCTTCTGAAAAATCTGATCATGATTTTGGCTGTCAAACCTGGCCCTGGATACCTGGTCCTGAGCACTTTTGAAAATCTGGCCCTCTGTGGCCAGAATTAAGCACAAGATAATCAAAGCAGCATCCACAAAACCCTGGTGTTCCTGAGCAGCTGCAAGCTGCTTTAGGGTTGGGATTACTAATTAGCGTTTTCACATGGACACAGGAGTGCTCACCCCCAAGGCAGGTCCAGGGGTGCACCCCCATGTCTGCCTGCTTGCAGCCCAGCCTGGGTCAGGTTTAAATGACCTGGCGGCTGCCACAGCCAGCCTGTGCAGTGCTTCTCTCCCCTACACCATAGAGTTGTGGGCGGATTGCCTGACATACTGCCCCAGACAGCCTGCTCCACCTCTGCTCTACCTGCACATCTGGTGGGCAGATTGCCTCTAAACGGACAGTCTGCCTGGGTGTGAGGCAGAGCAGAAGCATGGGTACTGTTTGTCTGAAAACACCCAATGTCTGTCAATAGAACCTGCCCCTTCTCTTTTCCAGAGCTGTAAAACTTCAGATCATTGGAAGTGCTTTCATTCCAAAGTATGCATCCTCCTGGGTTCCTGGCTTTCTATTGGTTATGGGATAGGAGGAGGGAGTGGGTAGAATTACTGACCTCAGTTTAATGGTCACATTTTCACTGGGGAGACATCACTGTCCCTATGAAAGAATTCACAAGTTAACAAAGAAACTATTGCCATGCCATGAGGAGTTGGGCTTCTGTATCATTTGACAGGTTAAGAACAGATATGGTTGGTCAGTTCTTAAACGGACAGTCTGGTGAGGCCAGGCAGATGTAAATAGAGCTGGCTGATTTATTTTGCCCCAAAATAGCATTTTAAAAATATGAGTCTTTTTCTGCCAAAATACTTCATTTCCCCCAAAAACTTGCTCTCGATTTTTCTTCTTTCCTTTTTAAATTTCTGACAACCAAAATATACTGCAAATAACAAATACTACAAGCAACCCAGTTTCACTTGACAGACCAAAATATTCAGTTATCTGGGGTCACAAAACTTATTTTTCTTTTTTTTATATCCATACAAATAAGACTCTATTTTGAACCCTTGATTATACAGTTATATTTTCAAACATTTTCACAATGGCAGATTTCAGCCAGCTGCAGGTATAAGCTGTTATGCCTTGGCAAGAGCCTGAGTGTCATAGTTTCATGTTCATATCTTCTTATCTCTGGTGGTTGATTTCCACAAGCTTCCACAAACAGTTGGGAACTCCAGGCCACTAAAATTGCGGTGTGTGGTGGGAGGAAGGGGTGACATCTCTTTGCAGGTTTTGAGTTTATATAGGTAAAAATACTTTTTTGGGAAGTGAGTCCTCTGCTGTTGAATCCTAGTGCTGTGCAATCATGAGACCAATCATGAATCCTGACCTAAGAAACCAAGCTGTTTTTTGTCCACTGTGGTAGAGTCATCACAGTAGGTGTTTACAAACATGATGGCAGAGTGCTGCTGACATGGTCAGGAAGCCGCTGCTGACATGGTCTGGACCGGGTCGGACAGTACAACAAATTTGATGGCCGCCAGGGAGGGCAGGAAGACGCGTGAATATGCATCCGATTGGCCCCTCTGCAGCCCATCACCTTTCATGATGGCTGCCATGGTGGACCTGATCTGGGCCAGCTCTGGCCTGCTTTACCCTAATTGAGTGGATTTTAGCCCGACCTGTGACCCAGAGGATTCTGGGATCACAGTCTGGGCCATCTGCTGATATGGGCTGGGGCAACCCTAGGCCCACATCTGGCGGCACTTACATGTATGTACAGGGCAGGTCTGGGGTTAAGCATGTCAGAGCAGGCCAAAGGGCCCACCGTCACATTTGTCAACACCCATTTTTATTCATTAAAAAAAATGTGTGTCCAGATCATAGGGAAGAGATAGGAGCACAGAAGGAAAAGAGTTGCATGTGCCTGTTGATCTATAGCAGTAATGGTTTTGGATGTCCTGTTGGAACCTCTGTCTGGCCAAACAGGAAGTCCACTGCATACTAAGCTTTTTCAGGACAATGAGCGAATGAATGATTAAATCAAAGGAACTTCATAAACCCTTGCCATCAGATACGCAGCTTGCCAAGTGCTCAGAGCAGGGGTCTCCAAGGCACTGAAGGCAGGACTGCCAAATTCTACACAAAAGAGAGTGTCGCCATCTAATGGAGGTGAGCATGAGGAGACAGAGGACGGGTGAACTCACATTAAACGCTGCTAGAATTGTATGTCTGCCTGGCTCCAGAAACTGCGTAATGAGCCCTGGATCACTATTGCTTGTGAGTGAGGCAACCTGAGTTCCAGCCCTGCTTTAAACTTGGATCTGACAATTAGATCTGAGCTAATAGTCAGATCTGAGTTTAAAGTGGAGCTGGAACTCGGATTGCCTCACACACAACAGCGATCTGGGACTCATTATACAGCTTCCAGGGCCCCACAGGCATCTCATTTTAGCAGTGTTACGTGTGAGTTCACAAGTCAGGATTCCTGAGTTTCAAACCCTGGCTCTGCAACCAGTATGTTGTGCGACCTTGGGGGCACCACAAGCCTCTTTCCCGTTTCTGTGTCTTAGTTTCTGTACAATGGGAATACTGATACTTCCCTACTTTAGAACAACATTGTGAATCTCTGAGTTCTTCTCATCTTGTATGTGCTAGAGATAGAGAGTCATGATTGTCATTTTAGGCAGGAAGGTCCTAGGAAAGTGAGAAGGGCAGGGGAATAAAGGGACAGTCGCTACAGCATGCAAAAGCTAAACCCCTGATCAGATTCAGGCCAGCCAGTCCTCGTGCATATAAATTAGATTTTGGAAATGGCTGATTTGATTCTCTGGTGCAGGTGGGGCCGCACGCTGCCCTCTCCTCGCTCTCATTCTTCTGCTGCCATTTTCTGTCCTTCGCTCCTCAGTCCACACCCACCCTGTAGAAGATACTCCCCGTATACCCTTCTTTTGCCCACCAGGTTCATCAAGAAACAACTAGGTCTCCATGGCAACGGGGAGACAGCTGAAAAATGGCAGCTAAATGCAGCTGCCCCTCATTTAATATCGACTCTGGCACTGACAGACCAGATAATGGGCAATAACACTCTATTATGCTGTGGGGAAATGAAATGCTTCAGCAGACACCTGTCATGCTGCAGGGATTTATTTGTTACTGTACCAGCACAGATTTCTCTCTCTCACTTATGTTTATCTCTGTGTCTCTTTCCCCACTCTCTTTTCCTTCAATCTTCTCTTCTGACGGTCTGCCTCCCTTTTTACCTGGGATTCCTATGTCTGCCCCTTTCTTGCTCTCTTTTCTCTGCCCTGCCCTTTCTTGTTCCTGCCTGCCCAGCCCTTGATGCACACACACTCTTGTATTGAATAGTTTGGGGGAGAAGTGGCTGTACTCTCTGAGGGAGAGCTATCTTCCTTTGTTTGTGTCACACTGTAGTCAGGCCTTTAAGCAGGATTGCTCTGAGCCAGCCACTCTTTCATCTTGCTCTCATGTTCTTTTGACCTGATGCCTGTATATTACCTCCCATTGTATCGTTATGTCAACACCCGCTCAAGAAGGACAATCTGTGCTTTGCTGGGCTTCAAGCCAAGGCAGTTTTTCTTGCTATCTTTGCCTCTGGCCAAGTGAATGCATCACAAGGAAGCCAGAATCCAGTGCTTCCCTCATATTGGGTGGGATCTTACAAAACAGGGATTGTCTTTTTCAATCTGGAGAAAAGCCTAAATTACTGATACAAAATCTCCCAAAGTTTGGGGTGTTTGGATGAAGGGTTTGGGATCCAGCTTCTCTCTACGTAATTGTGTGTAACAGTGACTCTTGCTTTCTGTCCTGCACTAGCTACAGTGCAGTCTAGCCTACTAGCTAGCCACACTGTTACTCTGGCCCTGAGTTTGCAGTGGGCTTTCCTCAGAGTGTTTCAGCACTTCCTGCTTTTGTTTGTCTCAGATTACAAACGGTTTCCTGGGTTTCTTAGAAAGAAGTTAGAGGGAATACTATCATATTTCCCTCTCCCACCACAAAATTAAAAACAGATTGTTTACATTTAAAAAGTTGGGTTTCCCTCCTAGCATTTGACTACCCTCTCTAAACATAACAACATGTGAAGTGCCGTACAGGGTCAGACCAATGGTTCATTGAGCCCAGCATCCTGTCTCCGACAGTGGCCATTCTTGGTTGGTTTGGAGAAGTACCCAACAGGTCATAATGGATTGATCCATTCACTGCCATTTGCTCCTAGCTCCTGACAGTCAGAGGTTACATCCCCCGGCCTACTTAGCTAATAGCCGTTAATGGACCTATTGTCTAAGAACTTGTCCAATCCTTTTTTAAGCCCAGCTATGCTACTAGCCGTGACCACATCCTCTGACAACAAATTCCTCACGTTAATTGTGTGTTGAGTGAAAAAATACTTTATTTTATTTGTTTTAAATCTTCTGCCAGTAAGGCCATTTTTAGATGTTGCACTAGGGCTTGCGGATTTAAATAATCACCTTAGAAAAGTTGTGCAGGTGATGTTTAGATGTTCCGCTGTCGCCATTGAAAACTGCCGGTCATGCATTCTTTACAAGCCACATTATAAATACCTCAATTTCAGATTATTAACCGGTTGATTGATTTAGATATATAATAATGTATACCACACCCTTCCTGCCAAAGCAGCTCAGGGTGGCTAACAATTTAAAAAGTAATATAAAAATACAATAAGTACAATATATGATAAAATACATATAAAACAGTATACTAATATAAATACGATACGGAGGAGGTCACAAGAGAAAAATATACATAAACCCTACCACCCTAACCCACAACGAACCACCCTTCACCCATCTCCCTCACCAAAAGCCTGGTGGAACAGCCAGGTCTTGCATTGTCATCGAAAGGAGGAGAGGTACAGGGCCACCCAGGCCTCTGCCAGGAGGGAGTTCCACAGCCTAGGTGCAGCCACCAAGAATGCCCTCTCCATTCTCGCCCCCCAAGATACCTGGGGGACTTTGAGAAGAGCGCTCCCGGTCAACTGCAGGGGTTGAGCCAGAGCCCGGGGCGTGAGGAGGCTCCGAGCTTGTTGTATCAATATCAAGGTATTTAGAATGCGACTTATAAAGAATGTGCAAGCAGTGGTTTTCAATGGCGGCAGTGCATCTAAACGCCACCCTTGCGACGTTTCTAAGACGGATTATTTAAATCTGCAAGCCCTGGTGCAACATTTAAAAATGGCCTTACTACATGGAGTGTCCCCTAGATCTAGTACTACTTGAGAGGTTAAACATCAACTTCCCATTTACTTGTTCCACCCCACTCATGATCTTATTAACTTCTATCATATCCCCACTCAGTTGTCTTCTCTCCAAGTTACAGAGCCCGAACCTATTAAGCCTCTCCTTGTACAGAAGCCTTTCTATACCTTGATAATTTTTGCTGCCCTTCTCTGTACCTCCTCCCAGCTTTTTGTGTAGCATGGTAGGAACTGGGTCATGGCTAGACTTTTTCAAAGCAAATCCATCAGATCAGGCCTAGAACCTGCTTAATGCCCTTTTGAGATTCTTCTTTAGAGGTCCAAAGGCCTGGGCTTATATGGATCTTTGCCTTGTTGCCATTAGCCTGTCCAATTACTTTCAGTGAACATCCAGCTGGATTTGTCATGATTGGCCTATGATTCTATTACAGTGAACTTCAGGCACTGCAAGACTAACTGCCAAACTGCAGACCCTCGCATGGACTTGTTCACACATTACAGTAAGGGACATGCCTCTCAAAATGCTGGACAATATGAGACATAATTTGCATAACATTTGCATACCCATGCACATCCAGAGTAGTTTATTAACTATGAGGCTGGACAAAAACACTTTAAAACATATTAAAAAGTTAAAGGACTTGCCTATCTGTACAAGCTCATAATCCAGATTTAAACCCTTGTCCTGCCA
This sequence comes from Sphenodon punctatus, assembly GCA_003113815.1. Taxonomy (NCBI): domain Eukaryota; kingdom Metazoa; phylum Chordata; class Lepidosauria; order Sphenodontia; family Sphenodontidae; genus Sphenodon; species Sphenodon punctatus. The sequence continues at coordinate 2,145,347 of QEPC01001665.1, read as the reverse complement.
GTCTTTATAGCCAAGCTCTATCACAGCACATTCCTGAATTGTTTGGCCTCCACCCCCCCATTCCCAGTCAGCTTTAGAGTTTACACAGCCTTCCTTCTGACAATAAAGCTTTCCCCGCACTCCAGCCATTTCTCCTGTGTGGATTCTCTGACAGATGAGATGTTGTGAGGATTTTCTCATGGGCAAGTATTAGCAATAGCCCATTACGTAACAGAAAGGCTAGGCAGAAGTTTATTGTTGTTATTTTAAAGAAGAAACTTAATCACAACATTAGCCCTTTACAGGGCCAGGTTTGAACCTTTAGCCAGCTGATTTTTTTCAAGAAAAATGCTTAGAAATCATAGCTCTACATTGCCCCAAATGGAGGGGGGAGAGGGGTTGTTTTCCAAAAATTGACCATTTTCTCCCAGGTGTTGGAAAACCATATGCTTATCCTTCAAAGGAGAAGAGTCATTAATGAGTCAGAGAGAACAATAGAGAATCCCTTATCTCTTCAATGGGAGGGGCTGATCTAAACTAGCCTGGGGTAGAGCTGCAGCGGGTAGCACTTTAGCTACTCACGGGTAATCCCTGCATTTTCGAGCACCCCCAGCAGGCATCCAACGGAGTACTTCGCCCCCCTCCCCCCTCTCAGGTACCTAGTGCCTAAAATTGTGAGTATTACTGGGGTGCCCTGGGATGCCAATCCTGGCACCTACAGCTCTCCGGTCTGACTCACCTCAGCAGCTGGGCTGCTGCTCCTCTGACTTCTCCCTGCCCCTTGCGCCGCTCAGTTGAGTGGGGAACTTCCCTGCTTGGGTTTTTTTTTGTGGGGGGGCCAAGGGTGCCTTTTCCCATCTGCCTGTACCCCCTAATAGGTCCCCTCCCTCCTGGGACCATTAGGGGGCACGTGCAGATGGGAAGAGGCCTCAAAAAAAGCATGTGGGCAGGAAAGAAGCAAGGAGCATCCAGGAGTCCACACCAGAGGAGTAGTGGCCCAGCTGGTGAGGTGAGTTAGCCCTGGCTCTGCAAGTCAGGTAGCCCATTGGGTCATGTTTGGGTACCACTTAGTGCCAGAACATGACCGGGGCGAGTTGAGCACTGCAAATTCAATGGGGTGCTCGACTGGCCAGATACCCAGTTACAGCTCTAGCCTGGGGCAACCTTTTTGGCTCGTCTAGCTCCTTAAGGCTGGAGAATTCAGCTCATTGTACCACTGGTGAATTGCAAATTGTTCTCCCTCTCACTTCCTTTTCTAATCCAGGACTTTACAGCAGTTTTCTGGAACTGCAGGACAGATAACAAAAGAGGTGTGAAATCAGGAATATCCTGGAAAATGCAGGGTACTTGAGAGTTAGGGTAAGGGGTACAATACCCAATGGTAAGGAAACCATAGTACCTACCACTCATGGTAATTAATGTGCCATGTGAATGCTCCTTAGGATGAATAGTTCTGTAGATAACGAATGTGTGGGAGGTGACCACACCCTGTAAGCTTTCACACATTCCCCCATACCACTGGGTACAGTGCCCTATAGTTTCCTTACCACAGGTTATTGTACCCCTTATTGTTACATGTAAACAAACCCTACATGATATACTTCTGTAGAGTCTTCCCTGTAAATGGATCCCGTAGATCAAAATGAATGGGGATCATGCCTCCCATGCCTCCCCTGCCACACAGCAGATGTTGTGGGCCACCAAACGGACACAACAGTATTCTTAGGAGGGAAAATTAGGAAGGGGAGACTAGTATAAATCCATCAAATCCTGCAATGAACTTGCTTTTCCATGCCTTCCCCAAGCCCCATTAACACATCTTATTCCTGACCTGCAGACTGCCCTTTTTGGGTTTTTTTGCCTCTCTGGGCAAAATTGGCCAAATCCTGCTCCAGACACATCCTCTCTGCTGTAATCTTGGAACTGTTATGGTTTCCAGAAAGATTCCTTCTCAGTCTATGTGAAATGTTTGCAAAAGAGCCCATACTACCCAAACCTTGCTGATGTTCATAGTTTGTTGGCTGTCACAAACCCAGGTCACTATTACCAGAAAGTCTCCTGAGGTTCACATGCCAAGCTCAGCTTTGTGCCGTCATTTAAAGTTTGGCCTCAAAATCCTACATTGATCTCCTCTTCTCTATCTACACCCGGTCCCTTGGTGAAATTATTGCCTCCCACGGGTTCCAATACCATCTCTATGCTGATGACACCCAACTCTATCTCTCTACCCCCTCTCTCTCCTCCTCTGTCCGCTCACGCCTCGTCGACTGCCTCTCTGATATCTCCGCCTGGATGTCCCGACGCCAACTCAAACTGAACATGGCCAAGACTGAACTCCTCATTTTTCCTCCCTCCCCCTCCTCTCCCTCTGACCTGACCGTCTGCATTGACGGGGTCACCATCCGTCCTGTTCTCCGTGCCCGCAGCTTGGGCTTCATTTTTGACACGCACCTCTCCTTTAAACCTTACATTGACTCTGTGGCCAAATCCTGCCGATTCGCTCTCCTCAACATTGCCCGCATTCGCCCCTTTCTATCTGTCTCCTCGGCCAAAATCCTTGTTCATGCCATGGTTATCTCTCGCCTCGACTACTGCAACCTCCTCCTTGCTGGCCTCCCTCGCTCCCACCTGTCCCCCCTTGTGGCGATCCAAAACTCTGCCGCCAAGGTCATTCACTCTGCCCGTCGCTTCGACCATGTGACGCCTCTCCTCCTCTCCCTTCACTGGCTCCCCCTTCCGGAACGTATCCTGTTCAAACTCCTGGTTTTCACGTTCAAATCGCTCCATGACCAAGCTCCCCCTTACCTCTCGGACCTAATCGCCCTACGCGCTCCTGCGCGCGCTCTCCGCTCTTCCGCTGTCCCCTCCCTCGCTCTCCCTCGCTTCTCCTGCTCGCCCAACCGCCTTCGTCCCTTCTCCCTCGCTGCCCCGCATGCCTGGAACTCCCTCCCTGCCGACGTCCGCCTCGCCTCCTCCCTCCGCTCCTTCAAATCCCTCCTCAAGACCCACCTTTTCCATGCTGCCTTTCCCAATGCCCTCTAGTCTTTCCCCTTGCTCTTACTGTCGGCCCTCCTCTGCTGACTGCTGCTACCGACCACCTTGTAACCAAGCCAAGTACACGCGCCTGAGACTTCGCATCCGCCTGAATGTTTGTTTGTCTTCTCCCATGTCTCTCCCGCTGTCCCCTCTCCTTGTCTCCCCCTCCTTGTCTTTTAGATTGTAAGCCACAGGTAGGGACCGCAGCTGATTATATGTTCTGTACAGCGCCAGGTTGTTACTGGCGCTTTATAAATGTTTAATAATAATAATAATAATAATAACTGACTGTGTAATTTGATATCGCCATGAAACACAGGAAAACCTGCCAAGTGAAGGTTTTGGTTTAGTTTTCTTTGAACCTAAACTTCCTGATTTTCAGTTTCACCATTCTCACTGCCTGTTGCTGTTGCCATTGCCATAACTACTTCCTTGAGCTGACCCTTGAGAAATAATGATCAAGGACAGATCCCAATCCCTTTGAAGCTGGTAGGAGTTGATTTCAAAGAGAGCAAGACTTGGATCAAAAAGAGTTCATAACCCTTGCTCCATCTCTGCTTTTGTTGAGGTGGGAGTTCTACAGTTCCAAGCCACATTTGAACCCCCTCTTCATGTGTGAAAGTCCAAATGCATCAGTCTTCTGCTTCTTCCTACGTGTCCCTGCCCTCACCCCTGCATCCCCTCGGTAGGTATTTACTAAATAAGCAAACATGGGAGCTGCTGTATTTTCCCCTGCTCTTGACAAACCTGCAGCCAGTCATTGTCATTAAGTGCCAGTGTAGTGAGATAGGAAATGGCATGTTAAAAAAGAAAAGCCCTGGTTTTTTTTTTTTTTTTTTAAAAAGAATACCATTAGGAGCAGGCTATGATTAATACACATAATTGAAACAAATTGCATCTAACTGCAGAAAACCATCTCCCAGCTGTTGACAGATGGAAATTGCTGACAGCGTTTTCCTATTCAAAGGAGATGGGGAAAGAAAAAACAGGAGAGGAATCTTCCCCCAACACACAAATGCACAACCTCTTTATCCTCACACATGCACAAAATGTCACACACACAGTTACTGTGTACATAGCTATTGTGCATGCAACCCAGATTTGCGTGCAACTCCCACACAGAGGCTGCAGAGGCACACAAAACACAAATGTACATATGTACACAGGAACCTCTCCCACAGAGACAAGGATACATGCACAATCATCCACATATCTCACTGTATGCACCCCTTAGGGGTAGAGACCTGTCCATAACTATTGATTGTACAGTGCCAGGTACATCGCTGGTGCTGTAATAATAATAATAAATACTAATTAATTCTCTGTGCAAACAGTTTTCCACACAGGGCAGTAGATTCTTCTGGAGAGAAATTGCTCTGGGTTTGTTGGTGTACAATATCAGAGATTCTATGCCCATGGTTTTGTTTCAGGGCAAGAAGGAAAGAATTCCAGTGCTCCCTTTAACTCTTTCTCTGCCTTCTACTCCTCGCACAGGGTTGCAAACCCTAGCAATTTTATCTTGACACTTGCAATTTTAATCATTTCTTAAAGCTTAAAATTGCAAGAGGGGAGGGGAATTGCTGGGCCTGGCCATCTGTGTACTGATTGGTGTTTCCTTCATGAAGGCTCTAGGAGTTGCAGGTGGCTGCCTAAGTGCACGGACCGCTGTGTGGCTGTTTAGGCAGACATTAGCCCTTTTCTAATGGGTGCAGGTGTGTGGGGGCGGCACGGTGAGTGGGTGGGCGGTGCGTGGGGAATGTGCTCCCATGGACCCTGTCAGGCTCTGGGGTGCGGAACCGGGGGAAACAAGGAGAGAGGGAGAGGAAGGACAGGGGAAAGGGTTGTCCACAGCATCATCACTGAAACCTCTCAGCTGCTCTCCACTATTCGGGAGACTAAACGCTCAGCATGGCTACCAGACGAGCTGGTCTAAGAAGGCGTATGGCTCATCACTGAGGCCACAGACTGAGGAGCTGGCAGGGGAACCCAACGATGGGGAAGCTGGCAGGGGAACCCAACGACGGGGAAGCTGGCAGGGGTAGCCAGCTGCAGAGGAGCTAGGGAGAGAACCAGTGACAGGGATGCTGGCAGGAATAACCAGCAGCAAGGAAGCTGGCGGGGGTAGCCAACTGCAGAGGAGCTAGGGGGAGAACCAGAGACAGGGATGCTGGCAGGAATAACCAGCAGCAAGGAAGCTGGCGGGGGTAGCCAGCTGCAGAGGAGTTAGGGGGGAGAGCCAGCAACAGAGACACTGGCAGGGCTAACCAGTGGCAGGGAGCTGAAAAGGGGGAACCAACAACAGAGTAGCTAGAGAGGGTAGCCAGCTACAGAGGAGCGGGAAGAGAGGGGACAAACAACAGAGGGGTTGGAGAAGGTAACCAGCAGCAGGGAGCTGGAAAGGGAGAACCAACAACAGAGTCGCTGGAGAGGGTAGCCAGCTACAGAGGAGCAGGAAGGGGGGGTACAAACAACAGAGGGGTTGGAGAAGGTAACCAATGGAAGGAGAAACAACAGAGTAGCTGGAGAGGGTAGCCAGCTACAGAGGAGCAGGAAGGGGGGGGACAAACAACAGAGTGGTTGGAGAAGGTAACCAGCAGCAAGGAGAACCAACAACCGAGTAGCTGGAGAGGGTAGCCAGCCAGCTACAGAGGAGCAGGAAGGGGGGGGACAAACAACAGAGGGGTTGGAGAAGGTAACCAGCAGCAGGGAGCTGGAAAGGGAGAACCAACAACAGAGTAGCTAGTAGAGGTGGGACCCTGGGCCCATTACTGGCTACCGGATTTACCAGTTACCGGTTCTCTAAAAACCGGATTCCCGGATTAAATCCGGTATGCCTGTACCGGATTTATTTCATTGATTTCAATGGGGCGCTGTGTCCCCATTGAAATCAATGAATTCCTTCCCTCTCCCCCTCCCCCTCCCAGGCTGCGCGGGTGGAAGGGGGGACACCCCCCACCCACCCTGCCCAGCCTGGATTTTTGTTTAAAAAAAGACTCAGAGGCGAGCCCACCCCCCAGCACCAGCGGCCGCGGCGTCCCCGCAGCCGCCGGTAAGTATGACCCGATCCCTGGGGGGGGGGTTTAACACCCCCCCAACCCCCCAGGGATCACCCCTACTAAAGTTCAGTGCTTGCTTACCTTGCGGAGCTCCGGCGGCGGCGGCGGGCGGTCCGGCGGCCTCAGCGCCGGCTGTGGCTGCCGGCGTCAGAGACGCTCTAGGCCTTCCGGGGAACTTCCGGGTTTCCCCGGAAGGCCTAGAGCGTCTCTGACGCCGGCAGCCACAGCCGGCGCTGAGGCCGCCGGACCGCCCGCCGCCGCCGCCGGAGCTCCGCAAGGTAAGCAAGCACTGAACTTTAGTAGGGGTGATCCCTGGGGGGTTGGGGGGGTGTTAAACACCCCCCCCAGGGATCGGGTCATACTTACCGGCGGCTGCGGGGACGCCGCGGCCGCTGGTGCTGGGGGGTGGGCTCGCCTCTGAGTCTTTTTTTAAACAAAAATCCAGGCTGGGCAGGGTGGGTGCGGGGTGTCTCCCCTTCCACCCGCGCAGCCTGGACTCGGGGAGGGTTTGTTTTTTTTAACATTTTTGGTGGGGCTTTAAGTTTTACATTGCAGCCATTTTTAAATGGCTGCAATGTAAAAAATCCGGTACCCGGAATCCGGTACCCGGACCGGATTACCGGGTCGAATCTGATAATGCCGGTACGCCCGGTACCAGCATTATTGGATACCGGATTTACCGGTTTTCCCGCCCCTAGTAGCTAGAGAGGGTAGCCAGCTACAGAGGAGTGGGAAGGGGGGACAAACAACAGAGGGGTTGGAGAAGGTAACCAGCAGCAGGGAGCTGGAAAGGGAGAACCAACAACAGAGTAGCTGGAGAGGGTAGCCAGCTACAGAGGAGCAGGAAGGGGGGGAGGGGCAAACAACAGAGGGGTTGGAGAAGGTAACCAGTGGCTAGGAGAACCAACAACAGAGTAGCTGGAGGGGGTAGCCAGCTACAGAGGAGTGGGAAGGAAGGACAAACAACACTTCCAAAGACAAGGACTTCACAGGACAAGAAGGCTCATGCACACAGCACATACAACACCAAAGTCACAGGGCGTGAGACAGGTTAATGTTAGACCCAAACCACGTGGGGTGCACGCACGCACGCGGGGAAGAGCAGTTGCTCCACCAGCTTCCCTGAGGCCACCAGGAGGTCTTAAATACTTCCTGGTGACCAATCAGGAGACAGGTGACAGAAATGGGAGACAGGTGAGCAAGGGTGGGGTGCACACCAAGTGGAGATACAGAAGGAGACACAGGGAAAAGGTTGAGGCACAGTCTATCAGGCAGCAGGTGGCACAAACTGCTACTGCACCACTTCCAAACCCCCCAGGCCAAGGGTTCAAGACCAGACCATGACAGACCCCCACGCACGGAGCATTGGGCATTGATGCCTGTTCCTCCATGTGTGGGTGATGGGTGGAGCATGGGAGTGCACATGCACCCCCACTCACTGCCTGTGGTGTTCCTATGGATGCCCACTGATTTCCCCCACCTGCACAAGGGGGCGTCCATGTGAAAATGGCCATTGTGGGCACTGGAGACCTGATACTGTTTATGCTTTCAAGGGGTGGGGAGGACGTGTGGGGTATTGGGTTTTGGTGGAAAGAGGGGAGGTGTATGCACTGACCCCTCTGTGAGAGGGAGGGTTGGGGGCAGGGAGGATTTAAGAGTTGTGCGCTGACCTCTCTGTGAGAGAGGAGGTTATGGGGAAGGGTTTTCTTTGAGAGTGTGGAAAAAAAGACTGCAATTTATTTTATTTTTTTTAGCTTTGTGTAATGTTCAGTTGGGTTTTTAAAAATTTCTTTTGTATTTGTGTGTGATGATTTTTTTTTCTGTTGTAGCTGGTCTGAGTCCTTTGGGAGAAGAGCAGGATATAAATCTCAAATAATATTCATAATAATATTGATATTGATATTAATATTATTAATACTACTACTAATAATAATCACAAGATAATTGTGAAAACCTCAGCTTTCATTTAAAAAAACAAAACAAGTTTCTAGTTGCTCCATGGTTGTTGACAATAGCAAGTTTATTAGAGAGAGGGAGTTCAGACTACTATTTACCATTTCTATAGCACTACTGGGTTTATGCAGAGCTTTATAGTCACAGATCTTTGCAGATAGATCCCTGCCCAGTGGGTTTAATCTAAGGTAGATAAGGGTAAGGAGAACACAGGGAAAGGCAGACACACACAAATTCCCATTTTACAGATGGGGAACTGAGGCTGAAAGGTTGTGACTTGCCCAAGGCCACCCGGTAAGTTTATGACTAGGGCCAAATTTGAACTCTGACTTCCCAGGTCCAGGTCCAGCACTTTATTCATTACAACACACTGGCACTGCACCCCACACTGGCTCTATAATCTTAACTCCTCCCTCTCACAGAGGGGTCACTCCCTCTCGCTAGACTAGAGGGACTAGAGAGCACGCGAGAGAGTTCAGACTAGAGAGACTGGGGGGTGGAGGGGAGTTCAGAGCAGCATCAGCACTCATTTTCCATCTGAATCTCAAAAGAGAGTCAATTCTTGAATCAGAGTTGCTCCCTGAAATACAAACTCTGTTGTGGGTCTAAGGCCGCTTTTAGATGATCGCGGCGGCACCCGCGCTTGTTTTTCAAAACTACCAGGAGGCAGGTTTACACGTGACACACCGCTGCTGATTATGCGCATGTGTGGGCACCGCACATCCTTTTCCGGCCACGAGCTGACCGGGTCGCCGATCGAGGGTGGACATATGCGGCCGGAAATGGACGCGCATCGCCCACACATGCACATAATTGGTGGCAGTGTCACGTGTAAACCCGCCTTCCGGTAGTTTTGAAAAACAAGCGTGGGCGCTGCCACGATCGTCTAAAAGCGGCTTAAGATTCCTGATGGAAGAGATTGTGTCTCTGCTTTGTGGTCTTTGTGATCACCTCCTCCAGGACTAGCATATCTATTTAAATAATCCATTTGCACTTGGTTGAATACAACTGGGCCCATATCCATGATATCTTATTTGCTGGAAACTGATCTGTAAGATCTTGGATATTTCCTTCTGCTTGCAGAGTTGAGACATGGGTTCAAATTCAATGGGTGAAAGCCAGGATGTCACTCTCCCAAGTTTGAAGTACAGCGGACAAATTCAGGGGCTGCTCCTGCTCAAGTGTGTGGCGGCTACTGTAACTTTGAATGTCCCTTCCACTGGCTATATTTCCTATACACCTAACCCATTTTTGTTTCAATGAAAGGATCTGCTTCCTCATTTTCTCACTAAGCTAATAGAAAGGTGATACAAGAACACAGCAAAAAATAACACCTAGGATTCTTGGCATAGTTGCCTTGCCTCAAAGCTAACCTGTTCTGCTACACTGTTAATGCTACTACAGGAGTAGTGAGGGCTGCTAACATCTGAAGCTCCAGAAAGCAGAAGTGACAGGCAGGGAGCCGTTATTTACCCTCTCAAATAGTAGTAGAACAAGGGGATACCCCATGAACCAACTGGCAGCAGATTTAAAACAAATAAAAGAAAGTATTTTTTCACTCAACGCTCAATTTGTGGAATTTGTTGCCAGAAGATGTGGTCAAGGCCAGTTGTATAGCTGGGATTAAAAAAGAACTGGATAGGTTCTTGGAGAGTAGGTCCATTAATGGCAGTTAGTCAAGTACATATGGGAGACATAACCTCTTACTGTCAGGAGCTACGAGTGGACATCAGGAAATGAATTGCCCCATTGTGACCTGTTGGGTGCTTCTCCCAAGCGACTGATTTGGCCACTGTCGGAGATGTTCCAAGATGCTTGGCTCGATGGACCATTGGTCTGACCCAGTATGGCACTTCTTATGTTCTTACCATGTGTTTGTCTGTAGTACTAGCCAGGGCGAGTGAGGGCCCCAACCAATCTCAGCAATCGAAATAATTACTGGGCAATATGCAAAATCTTTCTGTAGCTGTTGATTTTTAAAAAATTTTTTTTTTTAAAAAGCAGCTGGCTGTTGCTTCTGTAGCTGAAATGGCAGAGCTTGGTAAAAGCAATCAAAACACCAGGTGTTCAGGTCTGGCTGATGGAAGTGAAAGCTAAATTAATACTTGTTTTCTTCTTTCCCCAAGATTGATTCTTTAAACTTTGTAAGAATAAAGGGTGAATCAGGGTGGAGTCATAAGGGTCAGGGTGGAGCTTTGAGTGACGAAGAGGTGTGTAGCTGTGTAAGACTGTTGTTAAAGTAATCTACTCTAGAATAGGATGCTGGGGTTAGAAGAATGGGCAAAAATACTTCATAGGTAGATGCTCCTCTACTAAAAGGACAACTTATTATTTTTATTTACCATTATATCATATTTTAATAATTATTTTAATATAGGAAATTGCAAGTGGAAGAGCTTATAAGTTATAATTGCTGATATGTTGATTGCTGTGGAATGATATGGGATGGCAAAAAGTACAAATGTAGTTCCACCACCCATTGATATAGTTTTGCAAAGATGCTTTGAAGGTGCACGCATATTAGAAGTGTAAGGAAAACAGCCTGTTTGAACTGGTGCCTCATTGCCTATTTCCTCTCCCTCCGTGCCTGTGTTCACAGTAAACACATTAATATGGAGCAGTCAGCAAACAAACGCTCCTTTATCAGAGGTGTGTGTGGATCCCAGTGGATGTTAAATAGCACAGGAAAACAGATATGATAACAACAGGAAAATAACTGATAAATACAGATGCTACAGGTTGTGGATTGTTTTCACCAGCAAGTAGCTTCTCGAAGATGCAGCCCAGAGAATAAATGTGGGCTGTGACTGCTGACACTGGAGGTTCAAGAAGACACAAAGGACAACAAGCCACATGTTTGCCTGTAGTGTCGCTCCCCAGTCCATCCTCACAAGAAATCAGTGCATTGTCAGAAATTAAAATAACATTGTCTCTCAACTTTAGACCACAAGGAACTGGACAGAGCTGTATGTGTTTGTGCCCATATCACCTTGAATTGTAAGTAATTCAAGATGCTTCTGCTTAGGCAGGGTTTCCCAAAGTGTGGGGCATACCCCATGCCCTAGACTGTACGTCAGAAATGCTGTCAGTGGGGAGAGCAGGAGTCTCCCATTGTTGCATGCAGGCAAAGACAAGGCCATGGAGCAACAGCAGCAGAAAGGTAGCAGAGGAAGGAGAAGAGTTGGTTGTGGATCTGGCAGATATTTAAGAGAAGAGAATCCTCTTTGCCTGGCCAATGTGGGTGTATAAGGGAGAAAGGGTGGCATGTGGTGGGGAGGGGGGGAATGTTTGGGAAAGACTGTTGTGAGGAAAGCCCTCCTAGGTGCAGCAGGAAGTGATATTTCCTATTTAGTTAAATGAGTACTCTCCCAGCATAGTGAATGAGGATATTTGGCTGCCAAGTAAAAGAAATGCTGTGCTCCATCGTAGTGCCAGCAGTATGCCCCATTCTTCACCATAGCACTCCGTAACACCATGCTGCAGTATCAAGGACCTAGATTAGTATGAACTCGGGGGCGAGAATGCACTGCTGAGCTTGTAGGAAAAGTCTTCCTCAGCAGTTTGTTGTTTCAAAGGGTGTTTTTAGACAAGTGCCTCCCATCACACACCCATCATGCATGTTGCAGGGCTGCATAGGGCACCAATACAACCCTGGAACATGCATGATGGGTGGGTGATGGGTGGGAAGGTGCTCGTCTAAAAACACTATGTCAGAACAGCTTTCTGAATTGAAATTTGGTGCAGAAGCCATTCAGAGGGGTGCTGCTGAAGAAGAGACAGCATGACATGTGTTTTGCAGTATTGGCCATATGTTATACAGAAGGTAAGTGGTTAAAGTAAAAGAAATGAACAGGTTACGCTGCAGCCATGGAGCACTATTGAAAATAGGCAAAGAATAGTGGGATTCCAGAGCAGTGTATGAATAGGAGAAGGCAACCCTTTGTTCACCCATGTGCCAGAGGTAGGGTATCTTAATGGTCCTAAATTTAATAATTTGGCATCCTTACATCCTTACACTTCCAGGAGTTGCTGGTTCAAATCCCAGCGGCTTCACTTGGGCCTGTGTCCTCCTAAGACAACTAAGTTATTAAGTTTACCTTTGTCTGAGACCTTGCAATTCAGTACACTTTAGAAAAATGCCTGTGTAAATGAAATCATTAAATGAAATCAAAGGCAGAGGAATTGTGGATGTGTCCCTCCGTACAGTCAGCCAGTCAGACAGCAAGCACCTCAACAGAGTTTTAGACGTGCTGTGTTTCAGAGTCTGATTGGCTGACTGTAGGCAGGGAGTAGAGAGACAACAACATTTCTCGGCTTTTGATTTCTCCTGTAGAACCAACACTGACCTTGGAGAGAAAGCACGATTGTAGTTTGGCTCATGCATTATTGACAGAGTATTTAACTAACACAGAATTATAGAGGTGCCTACTGCCCTCATTACACATCAACAAAAGAAAAGAACCCACCGTGACTCTTGCGTCCCACTATGAATTGGCTGGCATTTTTGGGGAAACCCTATCTTTATAAAAGGAGCATATTTGATCTGGAAGCTACTGAATTGCAATTAACATGGGGCACCCCACAAAGCCATTTTGAACAACCACTTTTCAAGGTAGAATTCCATTTGAAATGCCGAGGCCCATTTTGTGTGAGCGTTATAGGTCTCTAATACTTTGTATGTAGCAGTTTTACCTGGGACCTTTGCCCAGATCTTCCCCTCTCTTTTCGTGTCTGTCTTTTGCTCCCTCCCCCCCCCCCCCCCCCCCCATATTCTGGTTGCGGGAGGGAATGCACAGCCAGGACATGCGCAGGATGCCGCTGGTCTGAAAGCGCCCCGCCCAGTGACTGGTTTCAGTGGTGCTAGCAGGGTTTGGGATCAAGCTATGGGGAAAAGTACTGCAGCGGGTGTAACTGCAATATAGAGTGTTGAAATAAACCTAGAGATTGGATTAGAACGAGGATGCTTAGTACACCTACCAATATTTCAAGTCGCTAAATACAGGGCTGGAAGCCCTCAACCTTTTTCTTTTTCAAAAAAAATTCAGATTTATTTTTCAAAGCTTCTATCACTTGAGCTACAGAATCAACTGCTCTTTGTTCTTTTCAGTTTGGCCACTAAAGAATTAATTTTTTCTTGTATAGTATATTTTTTATTTTATTTATTTATTTATTTATAGTCGCCAAACTGAAAAGAACAAATATTTACATAAATATCCCATTCTTCCCCAAGGATCAGGGCAAATTACAGCATTACTGTTAGGCTGTTACAATGGCATTAGCAGTGTGGCTGGGTAGGAAGGGTTCATCATAACCACCATGCTAGGAATCTTGGGTTCTTTACTTCTTTTCCTCACTGTTAGCTTATATTAGCTTTCTGTTAGCTTACCCATAAAATGGAATATCGACTCCTAATTCCTTACTTTGTGGAGCAGGGTGATGGTTGAACAGAAAAAAAATAAGATATACAGGAACTGAGATTCAAATTCACAACCACTAATGTCAGTGTTTGGTAAACATTTGTTAAACTTGTGACTCCTGTGGGAAGATTTTAAATATCATTGTCGCAAGGAGATACTGGACTACAGGTCTAACAAATATGTAAAAGTAAAGGTTAAACATGTATGTAATGTAAAAGCTGAGAACTGGAAACTCACTTCATGCAATGGAGAGAGACAAAGCCAGGCCGAATGTGTATTCGGAGAAGCCTGGCAACACCTCTGCAGGAGCCAGACAGAAACCATTCAGTTGCAAATGGATCTTTTCCTGCCTGCGTGATTGGAAGCAGAGTCCTCCAGGCGAGAAAGTCACACAAAGAAACTTGGAAAGATATTTAAAGGGAGGAGATTTTTCCCCTAAAGCTCAGTTGGGAGAAGAGACTTTGCTGGCTAACCAGCTTAAGGACAAGAGCCCAGTCTCACTACATCTGGCTGAGAAATGGACTTCTGTAGGGTAAGATATTAACTAGGGACTTACTCAAACAGACTAGGGGCTCATTCAGACGTGCTTTTAAATCGCACAGCAGCGGTGGCGGCATCGTGCGATTTAAAGCACCGCACAGGCGCGCACTTCCGGGTTGGTGTGAATGCACCGAGTGCTCACATTTCAGCCTAACCCGAACTGTTGGAGTGCGGTTTTCAAAGCTGCTCGGAGCAGTTAGGGTTAGGCTGAAATGTGCGCACTCGGTGCATTCACACCGACCCGGAAGTGCGCAGTGCTTTAAATCGCACGATGCCGCCGCCACTGCTGTGCGATTTAAAAGCACGTCTGAATGAGGTCTAGGATTGCGTTATTTACTTTTGTTTCATTTGCCACTCTGTGTTCAAATTATCTTTGTTTATGTAATCAATAAACTTTCTTCTTTACTAAGAAGTGCTTTCTGTTGTCTCACATTGGGGAACACAGTCTAAGTATATCTAGTGCCCTCAAGCACTTGCGAACCCAGAGAGGGAGAGTTTGAGAACGGGAAGCCTCTGGAACTTGGGTGACAAAAATGTTGCCCCTTTGCAGGACTGAATCAGCTAGAGAGACAACTGATTCAGACGGGCTGCAAGTGAGGGAAACTGAGTCACCTATCCCAGAAAAGTGGGGTAGTGGACCCCAACCCCATGACAATCATCTACACAGCAACTAGGTTGTACCTGTAAAAGTAAGTATGACAGCTGCAACTCTTCCAACAATCGGCCTTGAGAGCACAGCAGTAACATTGAGACACCAGGTCTGATTTTTCTCTCACACTGGTGTAACTGCTTTGCCTTCCACAGGATTATTTCTGATTTACATCAGAGTAAGCAATACCAGCATCTGTCTTGCTATGCCAATGAGAACCAGTGACTCTATTTGTTTTCCTGTTGACATACAACAGTAATAATAATTCACGGCTTTAATAATATTTTCTCCATCCGGTAAAGTGTTGATTGAATCAAAATAGATAGCTGGGCTTATCCTCTACAGTGATAAATCATATCAAGATATGAAAATAATTTCATTCATGATATAAAATGTTTCACTTTGGATGGGCCAGCAGTATTCCTGTGATCAATCATCCCAAGTAAACTGCATTGTAGAAGAGCTGTGCAAAAGCAGACAAGTTTAAAATGGGATTTCTTTTTAACCCAGTTCACAAGGTTTGAAGAGTGAAATAAATACAGAATTTGTTTTCGTTGAACTGTGTGATTAGTACATTCATACTGCAGGGCCTCCAAAAAGGATAGCCCAGTGGACAAATTGATTGTTATATAATTATTTCTGCAAACTTGGTTATCCATAATAAAAGAACAGGAGCTAAATTAATCTCTCACACACGGTACTAGAGTTATTGAGCATACAGTGATGCAGAAATTCGTTAACATGTTTCCTCAGATATGTTTCTAAAAATACCTGGGTTTTTTTTTAATGAAATAATTTATACTTCAGATTCGGCTCTTAGGAACTTGTGTTCTTGTGGCTGGCATGACTATATTTTCACATCTACTCAATTAGCATTTTTATAGGACACAAACTGGTTACACAATATTAGGAAGTCAGTGGTTGATCTTGTTATATTTTAATGCACAACTAAAAGTTTCTATACTCTGGGCACAATCTGCCAGCCTGCGCATTACCCACAGCACGTACGCGCACACAAGACAGCTGCGCATGGCAAGCACATAACCTTGGCCAACACAACCCCCCCCCACAAACCCCACATGGCCCCGGGAATGGACAGGCATGGTGCATGGAGCAGACAGGGTGCATGGGTGTGGGGGTTCAGGTTGCCCTGGGTTGTGCGCTTGTCGTACACAGCGGTCCTATGTGTGCATGTGCACGTGCATTGCGGGTGTGTTCTGCGGGTGTTGCACGGGCAGGCGGTGCACGCACAGCATAGGACTGGGCCTTTTTTTGGGTGGAGCTGGTGACTGGCTTCTTTTTTTTTACAATGGAGAACTAGCATATACCCATGTATTTGTCTGTGGATTGTTTCTCAAGCTCTCTGTTATTCCCAAGTTACATGTACTTAGGTTGTGATCCTGAAAGCATTCATACCATCTAGGTAGCATTGACTTCGTTATGCAAGTAGTTTTACAGTTGCATTCTTTGTGTCATACATAGGGCTGAAGTAAATATTCTGAATGAATACAAAATTCATCTAATTTGGTGTTTGCATTTGCGTTTGAATGAAGTGAATAGGAAGCAATATTTGCTTCCTGCTTTCTTTATGGAACTAAAAATTTGCTTCCATAATTTTGCTGTGGTTAGTTCTGTTCTTTTCTTTGCTTATTCATTTATTTGGTACTTCATTAACTTTGTGCTATATAGTGCTAAATGGAGGAAAGTATAAAAAGTATAGAAAAAAATAAATAAATGAATAAAAAAATAACAAAGTAAATAAAGAAACCAAACTAACTGAAGCAAAATTATCAAAATAAGTGACTATGGGAATTTGTATATATTAATATTATTATATCCTACCCAGGGCAGCTTAAAACATACTAATAAACTACAAGTAAATACAAATAAAATGTCACCCCAGCCCCCAAACCCACTCCCATCATGCCTCTCACACACGAGTCCCCACGGTGGACCCTCCAACTCTCTGACAGAGGGGTCATGGCTGTCTCCATATCCCGCCCGGCCCACCATGCCATAGCCCCCATAATAATCCCCATTCATACATAAAATAAAATGTTGCACAAGACAGCTTCCCTAGTCCCACCTTTGTTGACTCCAAAGAGTGATGTCAGAGGGTGCCCTTCAGTGGTGCCTTGCCATGGATGCCCACCTAGGGTTACCATATATGCAGATTTTTAGAGGACACGTGAAATACAGGTTGCAGGGCTGCATTGGTTATCATATATGCAAATTTCCTGACACGTATGTGAAATACAGGTTGCAGGGCAGAATTGGCTCCAGTGTAGCCCTGCAACCTGTATTTCTCATAAGTGTTATAGAAAATTTGCGTAGATGCTAACTATAGGCAGGAGAGCCTAGTTTATATGGACTGAGAACTGGAAGGGTCCTCTGGGTCTGCGAGGTGTCCATTGCAGTGCTTGGTTAGGTGCTTGATGCTCCCCCTCACCTAGAAACAGTCTCAGAGAGTGTCTAATGATGCTGGCAGCCCCCTACCCAAAGGGAGCTGCAATCCATGGGGGTGGGGGGGAAGTGCCCACAAGCCCAGCAAGAAAGGAGCAATCCCTCTTCCCAGACAGGTAAGCCTAGTTTATAAGGGCTGGGACCTAAAAGGGTCATCTGGGGCTCCAAGGTGTCCATTTCAATCCTTGGGCTGGGATGTGCTGGAGGTAATTTGAAGATTTGGTCATGTGTTCAAATATGCTAATTATATTTTGAATACATAATTGGATATTTGTTCCAGCCCTTGTAATACAAATACAAGATGCTCTTGGATGCCATTGTATTGAGGCACTATTTAACAGTTTATCAAATTATAACTTAAGTTCATATTCTTTGGTTGTGCATGCAAATGAAGTTTTGGTTGACCTTGGGTAATTTCAGACGTTACGAGACCATGGTCAACCACAGTGAATCCCCTGTGGTGGCCGTTTGTCCCGTAACGTCTAAAAGAGTCCCGCCAGATGTTCACCACGGTGAATACCGGGCGGGAATCAAAATAATCATGATTCTGGAGGTGAGGCCAGCCTCACCTCTGGAATCGTGGTTAGATTGGCCACGATCCGGGATGGGGCTGGCAATAGCCACGCTGAAAGTCTGGCCGCCAGCCCTGTCCAGGAATCCGGACCCAACCACGGGACAGGATTGGCCACAGTGGCCGGATTGGCTGCTGCGGCTGCCCGTCTCCCGAAGGGTGGGCGGCTGGGGGAGCGCATTGGGGCGGGGCTGTGCAGCCGCACATCGTGCCACGTAGCCCCTCCCGGATACTTGGTGAGAATCAGGCCAGCACATCTGAAGGACGGACAGCCTGATTCCTGACCAGGATCCCAGTGTGTGATTCAGCGTGGCAGGCCTCTGGGCCCATCACGTCTGAAATTACCCTTTATCTCAACAAAAGTTGTATCAATGTAACAAATACTGATTAAGATCAGCTCATTTACTTAGTGCATAAGTTCCTGTGATTAAAATCTGTGAAAAACAAATTATTTCACTGGCCTGGATTTGGACATTTCTCTCTTCTCTCTACATCTCTCTGTTTATATTTCTATAATTATAGAGTCACGCCTGTAGTTCTATACCAGTTAAGGCAGCTGCATCACTGTGTTAAAATCATGAGCATTCTACCTGTTATAAAACCAGGATGATTTGTCGTATCAGTGTGAAATTGGTAGGGAGGATTGCCTGGATGAATGGTAGAACCTGGCCAAATTTCAGGCAAATTGGGTGGGAAACAGCAGAATTATAGCAGTTTGAATCTGTGAGGCAAAACTTTTCCCCCCTGATTATATAGGTATGAAGATGCACTTTGGATTGTAGCTTATATCCTTATTGTAGTGAGTGGGCTAAGTGCATGTGTGTTATCACTGGATGGAAACAAACTAGCCAGTTTAATGATACAGCGTGTATTCTGTTAGCAGCTAATGGACAGTAGGTCAACTAGTTGGAACCTGGGACTTAGGCCGTTTTCACACAGATGCCCCGGTGGGTGGGCGGCGTCTGTGTGAAAACGGCCTTAGAAGCAAGAAAATATGTGCTCATTGCTATTGGCTTTAGCATGTGATACAGTGGCAACTGCAAATTCTAGCTAGCCATAGATTTGTTCATTATCTGTTTTCTTTTATCTTTACTGTGAAAATCTGTCAAGATATATTTCATTATCTCAGTCCTCTTCCTAGCAGGGCATTTACTGCATCTTGACAATCACACACCATCCTTGTTTGTAACAGCAACAAGGCCAAGGACTGAATATGGCACAAAGACTGAATGCACCTTTCTCTGCTAATGCAGTGGAGTCATTCTGGGTCTGGGTGTAAGACATGCAGAATGGGGGAGGAGGCAGTCTGATGGGAGCTGCCATTGTACTTGCTCATGCTGTACCCATTCTGTGGATAAATACAGGGCTTCAGTAAGTGACACTTTCACTCCCTCACCTTTTGCCTGTACCACCATTACTAAAGACAATTTGCTCTAATAAAGCTGAATTACTGGTATTAGAGATAGCTAAAGCCCAGAGAATCTGATCGTCCATTCCTGGACACGTCCCTCTTCCCCTCCCATTTTTCTCTTTATGTCTCAGAGTCAATTTCATGGTGAAAGGTGTGGGAGGCTATATGGGAACAGCCGTGTGTCTGTTGAGACTTGGCTCCTGGTGGCTGAGGGAGTGGATGGTTTTGCGCTTTTGTGTTTATTTGCCCCCCTTCATTCCCCTACTCCAAAAATTCTCAAAAGCCTTAGCCCTAACCCACACACATTTTAGATTGGCTCTTGTTTGAAAGCATTATGGTTTTAAACAATCTGCAGCTGAGTGGCTCTGACTGTATCTATCAAACACAGGAGTATAAAAATGAAATAATACTTGCTTCAGGAAAATTCAACTTTAAAAGTCTGAGTTCTGTGTGAAATGTTTAATGGATAATGTTTAGTGCCAGTAAAATCACAACAATTTTGGTGTCTCCCTATAGGTCCTTCCTTAGGGTCTCCCCTCTCTTTTTGCCAATACTCCTCTCCTCTCTCCTTCCAAAGTAAGTCTTCCCTTCAGGATTCCTCCCCCTTTACCACTGTGCCCCTTTGTGCCCCTCATGCTGCACTGTCAGAGGGACCACACAATCACTGTGGGGCCTGATTATATTCTAGGTCAGAGGTGGGCCAGGTTCCCAAGCCCAAAACCCAAAATGTTCATATCGTCAATAGCCAGGAGATGCATTACATCAATTGTGAAATCTCCTGATTCTGGGGACAGGACAGCACGGCTACGCCCAAATCCTGCCCCCTCACATCAAAACTCTGGTCTGATGGGGTTGGGAAGCAGCAATAGTGGCCCAAGGCTTGTTTGCCCTGCTCCCGCAGTCCCCATGATGCTCCAGTGGCTGAAATGGCAGCTCAGCTTCTCTTTCCCCTGAGGCAGCTGCGTGGACATTCCCACAGGCAGCCACCTCTGGCCAGAACTGCAGTATGGGTGCCCAAGAGCTGCCATTTGTCCACCTCTATGGGCCAGGCAGCAGGCAGGAAGTTGATGGCAGAGCTGAAAACAGAACCAAAGTCTCCTGAATCATGGTCTGATGTTCTCCTCACAGGCCAGCACTACCCTCTCTTGAGATGAGATGCTCACCTCTTCCAATGGATATTTGTTTTATTTTATTAATTTATTTTATTAAAACATTTGATATCCTGCCCCTCTTGCCAAAGGCAGCTTTGGGCGGCTTACAATATATAAAAGTATAAAAACACACACAAAAATACACAAACAGCAACATAAACCAGCTAAAATAAGGGGAAGGGGGGGGGAGGGGGAAACACCCCCCTCAGGAAAAGAGGAGGGAGGAAAGAAAATACCCCACCCTTAGCACCCCCCATAAAAATAAAAACCCACCCTCACCCATCTCCCTCACCAAAGATCTGGCAGAACAGCCAAGTCTTGCATTGATGTCAAAAAGAGGAGAGGTCTGGGGCCACCCGCGCCTTTGATGGGAGGGAGTTCCACAGCCTTGGCACGACCACTGAGAATGCCCTGTCCATAGTCACCCCCTGGGACACCTGGGTGACTTCGAGAGGGGCACTCCCGGTCAACCCCAGGGGCCGATCCAGAGCACGGGGAGTGAGGCAATCCCAAAGATATAATATGGGGCCCAAGCCGTATAAGGCTTTATAGGTAAGAACCAACATCTTGAATTGGGCCTGGAAGACTATAGGCAGCCAGTGCAGAGAATGGAGCACTGGTGTAATATGTTCATAGCAACCTGTCCCTGTAAGGAGATGGGCCGCCGCATTCTGCACCAGCTGCAGTCTCTAGTCTGAACCATCACCATGGGCAGCCCCACATAGAGCGCGTTACTATAGTCCAGTCCTGAGGTGATGAAAGCATGGATGATAGTGGCCAGGTTGGAGTCTGAGATGTATGGCCAAAGCCATTGCACCAGCTGTAATTGGTGGAATGTGCTCCTCGCCACAGCTCCAACCTGGGTATCTAGACAAAGGTGTGCCTCAAGGAGCACTCCCAGACTCCGAACCTGGGGAACTAATGGAGGACAAACCCCATCAATGACGGGGGATGCCACACCTACCACCTTCCCCACTAGCATCACCTCTGTCTTGTCGGGATTCAACTTCAGTCAGCTCGCTTTCATCCAGTACCCCACAGCCACCAGACGTGTAAGCACCAAGATTGTGGGGTCTGGGTTGGATGAAAAAGAGAGACAGAGTTGAATGTCATCAGCATATTGATGACAATGAACTCCAGAGCTCTTCATGACCTCGCCCAGTGGTTGCATACAGACGTTGAACAGGAGAGGGGACAGACTGGAACCCTGCGGGACTCCACATGAGAGGTCCCGTGGAGATGAAAATGGTCCCCAAGCACCACTTGCTGAATTCTTCTGGTCAAGAATGAGCCGAACCTTTCGAGAACAGTCCTGCCCACCCCAGCATGGTCCCGTAGGTAAGTCACCAACATCTCATGGTCAACGGTATCAAAAGCAGCCGACAGATCTAATAGAATCAGCAGGGTTGAACTACCCTGATCTAATTCACAGTGAACATATTCACCCAAAGATGAGCGTGCACCCCATGTGATTTGTGATTCTTTCCCACCATTCTTTCTTTCCCAAGGAGAGGTTGCTTGAACCTACTACAGTAAAGGGTCCTAATACAGGGGAATGATACCCAGTCCTTTAATAAGTGGGAGCTGTTTACATGACAGTAGAGAGGACTCGGGAAACCATATTAGATATTATTTCAGCCTTCTTCGCTGTATGCTCTCCACTCTCCTGTTACTGCAAAGTTCTTTGAACTACATATAATAGCTCAGAGGAGCAAATGCAGGACTGTGTGTGTATGAGGAGCCAATGTCATTTTTGCACATCATGAGGCTTCTTTTTTCCCTTCCCCTGCTTAGCTGACAGGGCACTTATTTCACACCCAGCTTCAACATCTCAGAACCATAAAAATGGAATGATGGAAATAGAAGTGGGTGAAACTGAAGCCTTGTAGCCACTGTCTCTCATCCTCCTGTGTATTTGTTCGACTCTCTTGATGATCCCTCCCCCCATTCTGTGGTACTCTCCCATGACAGGCTGAAGTCCTCCTTCCTTCCTCTTGCTTTATTTTTTGAGCATTGTGTTAATTGTTTGTGGTGTTTGGGTTTTTTGGTGGTGTGCGGTGGGAAAGGTCAGCTGTCAGAAGCAGGCCTGTCCACAGCTGATAAAGGCATTCGGGAGATTGGATTTTACTCATTAAGCTGCCTCCCTGTAGACATGGAGACTGTAGCTGCTCTGCTGCAGAAAAAAAGACAAGCGAGGAAGAAACAACCCAGCACAGGAAGGGAGAGCAGGGTATACAAGAACACACTGGTATGCTCCCGTATACGCACATACCACCTATCCACACAGAGCCAGTATGGTGTAGTGGATGGACTTGGACCTCCAAAGCCAGGATTTGAATCCTGTCCTATCCATGAACTCACTGGCCTTGGGCAAGTTACAACCTCTCAGCCTCAGTTCCCCATCTGTAAAATGGAAACGTGTGTCTGTCTTTCTCTGAGTTCCCTTCACCCTTGTCCATCTTAAATTGTAAGCCCACTGGGCAGGGACCTGTCTCTGAAAATCTGTGATTATAAAGGGCTGTTTATGCTTAGTAGTGCTATAGAAATGATGATTAGTAGTAGTAGGAATATATGTACATGTACACCGAGAAACCCCTGCCTTGATGTATATAGAGGTATGTGCCCCATACACTGACAGGCATGTAGAGCTTACACAAACAAACACACATGTATGTTCATTCCATACCCATACATGCATGCATGCTCTATCCAAACAAAGGTATACACCCCCAACCCCCAAACAAACATAGGCTTACAGAATACATACGAGTCCCATATGCGCTCAAGGCATGTATTCATGCAAGTCCTATGAGGAAAAGATGAAGGAACTGGCTATGTTTGTCTAGTGAAAGAAGACTAAGGGGAGATATATGATACAAGCTTTTTTCAAATATCTAAAGAGCTTCCATAAAGAAGGTGGCAAGGAACTGTCTCCTTTGCCACAGAGGACTAGAAATAATGGGCTCAAATTACAAGAATGTAGATTTCAGTTAAATATCAAGAAAAACTTCCTCACAGTAAGAGCTGTTTGACACTGGAACAAGCTACCTATACTAGGGATGCTGTATGCTTTCAGCCATCAGTCAGGGATGTCGTCATTGTAGACTTTCTGCATCAAAGCGGGGTGGGGGGTGTTGACCTGGATGAGCCTCGAGATCCCTTCCAACTCTGTCATTCTGTGATTCCTCCCCACTGTGTTCCATTAATAGACAAACACACTCCAACGCTTGTGAGCTCCTTCTCCCTCATGCATATATTCACAAGTATACTTATTCTACCCAGGCATGAAACAAGGGTAGTAAGTAAAATGGGAGGGGGGGGGGGAGTAAGGGAACCCCTAGAAATAAGAACATTGATAAATGAACATTTTCTTTTTTCAAAAAGAAAAATGTGAATTTGATATTCCAAATGAAATATTTTCTTTAGAAATTTCCAATTTTAGAAAAATGGATTTTTCTCTGTAAAAAATTAAAGGAAAATGTTTTATTTGCAATTTTTCCCAGGAAAAAAACACCCCAGTTTTCTTCCTGCTGTATTGCTGGCAAAGCAGGGGAGATAGTGACTCTGGTTATGTGCTAGGAATTCTCTTGATGAAATATGATGACTCCTCCACTCTTATGGATTATTATTATTATTATTATTATTATTATTATTAATAACAAACATTTATATAGCGCAAGCAGTGTACCTGGCACTTTACAAAGTAATAAAATAGACACGGTCCCTGCCCCTAGGGCTTACAATCTGAGAGACAGGAGCTGGGGGAGAGACTTAGGAAGGGGAACAGAGGGAGAGGGAGAGACAAAGGGTCTAACATTCATGAAGATGCGA
This sequence comes from Sphenodon punctatus, assembly GCA_003113815.1. Taxonomy (NCBI): domain Eukaryota; kingdom Metazoa; phylum Chordata; class Lepidosauria; order Sphenodontia; family Sphenodontidae; genus Sphenodon; species Sphenodon punctatus. The sequence goes on along the minus strand of QEPC01001665.1, from coordinate 2,121,290 downwards.
GGTCTCAAGTGCACGTACTTGGCTTGGTTACGATGAGAATGACAGCAGGCAGGTCCATGTTGCAAGGATAAGGGTAAACCGATCGTAGGTATAGGAATAGTGGCTCAGCAGGATAAAGAGTCAGACAGAGCAGAGCGAAAGAGGTGAGTTTTAAGGAGAGATTTGAAGGTATGAAGGGAGGGGGCAAGGCGGATGTGCACAGGGAGGGAGTTCCAGGCATGGGGGGCAACAAGTGAGAAGGGACGAAGGCGCTTAGGGGAGCAGGGAAGGCGTGGAAGGGTGAGAGAAGGGACAGAGGAGGAGCGAAGTGCACGGGCTGGAGTATGGAGGGCGATAAGTGCAGAGAGGTAGGGGGGAGCAAGGTTGTGAAGAGCTTTATAGGTGAAGACTAGGAGCTTGTGCAGGATTCGTTCAGGAAGGGGAAGCCAGTGAAGCGAAGGGAGGATTAGATAAGAGATTCTGGTTGTTTAGAAAGAGTGTGGTTTCTGTGACGGTCCCTAATATAAGACTAGGGGACAAAGTAGTTCAGATGATCTCTGTAATTGGACCAACTTCTGTTGGTAAATGTGTGCTAGTTTTAAGGCAACACAGGCCCTCCACCCTGCGTGTTTCAAACAGACAGCAGTCCCGCCTCTGTTCTGCCTCACCCCTTGGCGGCCCGTTGGTCGAAAGGTGGCCTGCCAGATGTGCAGACAGAGCAGAGGTGGAGCAGACTGTACCTGCTAAGGGGGAGGCCTGCTGCCAGTGCTCCAGACCATCCGGGAGTGCTGCCACTGGCAAACCAGGCTGGCCAAACGCGATGCAAAATATGATGAGACTTGTGTTTTCAGCTCTTCACAAATAAGAAGTAAAGAGCATTTGGTTGCAAGCACTGATTTTTAGACCTATAGAACTCTAATAGTTCAAATGTATCAAACTCACTAATGTTTGTGTAAGTTTCTGTAAATGGTAGAGAAAAGAAATAGAAGCCCTTTCCCTGCAAGAAGATGGTGTGGTCTACTGGAATGAGCACCGAACTGGGAGTCAGGCAATTCCGTGTCCCAGTCCCAACTCTGATAATGACTCCCTCTTTGGCCATGGGCAAGTTAGTTAATTTTTCTCCACCATAGTTTTCCCAGATGTGAAATGGGGATGTTAGTTTTTCTCCATCAATCAAGGGTGGTTGTGAGGTTTAATTAATGAAGTCCCCTTGCCATATGAAGTGGCTCTTACATTGGTATATAATATACAAAGCAGTTCTGTAAGTAAATAGTAAAATAATTGTGTGGCATCTCTGAAAAGGAAATCTAGTAATGTTCAGAAAGGAGATAACCCCATTAGCTTATCAAATTCAAGTGGCTATGACCTATGCTGCCCATGGGTGCTGGAATTCGTAGGACAAGCACCTAGCTCAGGTTGTAGTAGCCTGTGCTTCAGTGCTGAACTTCTCTTCCTGTCCTTGACTCAAGGCTCTAGATACCTATAAATGGATGGCTTATATACAGATATGAACTCTGGCGATGCATAGGGGAGGCACAGGGGGAGCATGTGCCCCTCGATATTTTTCCTGGTCCAGCCCCACCCTCGCGCTGCAACGGTTGGACATAGGAGTCCAGTCCTTCTCCCATCTCTTGCCATGGTCCCACTTGTCTGGGCAGACAGGAAGTCGTCAGAGGAGCGATTTTCTCATGGGCATATGTGATTTGTGCCCCCCCCCCCGATTTGGAAGCCCTATAAAACCCCTGCCAGCACCTACAGCTGTGTCCTGTACTATCAACAGTTACCAGTTGCCTATGGTGAGAACAGCAGCAGAGGCGCAAGGGAGGAGGACTCAGCGGCAGGCTGCACATGAGGCTAGGAGGACTCAGCGGCAGCCATGCGACCTGACTGAGAAGGAGTTGGGGAGGGGAGGTGAAATCAGTGGAGCAGGCTAACCTGGCCAGGTGGTAAATAATAACCTTTAAATTGTGCCTCCCTATCAACAGTCACGACTCAGACTCACGAGTCACCTATGCCTATGAATGTCAGAATCACAGAATGATCTTCTTGTGACAGGAGACTTGTTAAACATGCTGATGAAATATTTTGTGTCTCCCTTTAGTGGACAGACCACAGAAAATAACAGCCTTACTGTTGCCACTAGCAAATAGGGTTATTCCTTTTAGCTCAGGTGGTAGAGGTCTGTGTTGTGGATGCAAAGACCCTAGGTTCCAAACCTGTGCTGGGATTTTACATGGTATTTTGGAGATGTCTGCTCCTATGTAAGAGCTAAATATTAATGTGATGCTCCATGTAGCTTCGAGAACAGTTGAATTCCAAGATTTTGTGAGAGTCAAGTTGTGTGTTTTAAGAATAAATTGCTGGTTTAGATTAACATTACAATAACAAGTAAAATGTAACATTAAATTGTTTTCATGTTTTAAGTAATCTGCTTTGGAATCCTAGGATATACATATTTACCTAAAGTTAACTGCGTAATAAGGTAGCCCTTGCAAATCACTAGTTTGCATACACAAGTGGAATGCTGCTTTCTGTAAATGTCATTTCCCATACAGTCAGAACAGGTTGCATTTTCATACATGAATAACAGATGGTGCCCTTCAGGACAATATATTAGACTTTAGATAGATCTACACTACCTAGCAGCACAATTCAGCGACTCTCCTTGACTTTAATGGAATTGCATCAAGATCTCAATGGTTAAAAACACATGTGACCATGGCATGGCAGAAACCCAGCCTGAGTTGGGATGGGAAACTGCATTGGAAATGGTCCAGGCCAGGTTGGGCTGGAGAACACATAGATAGACACATAGATAGAATCCTAGAGAGTGCTGGGGAGGAGCCTGTTGTCGTGGTCCATGTTGGTACCAATGACATAGGTAGATGTAGGACGAAGGTTCTGGAGGCCAAATTTAGGCTTCTAGGTAGTAGACTCAAGCCAAGAGCCTCCAAGGTAGCTTTCTCGGAAGTGCTGCCTGTTCCACGTGCAGGACCCCAGAGGCAGGCAGAGCTCCAACGTCTCAATGTGTGGATGAAATAATTGTGCAAGGAGGAAGGCTTAGATTTATCAGGAACTGGGCAGCCTTCTGTGGAGGGGGGAGCCTATACAGACGGGATGGGCTCCACCTTAACCAGAATGGAACCCGGCTGCTGGCACTAAACATTAAAAATGTGACAGAGCAGTTTTTAAACTAGAACCTGGGAGAAAGCCAACAGGCACTGCGGAGTGCACAGTTTGGACTGTGGCATCTATGCAGGATGATGTTAATTTAGGGGATTTAGAGTTGCTTAAGACTGAGGAAGGGATAAAAATTAAGGGACTTCAGTTGGAATTTGCTGGAGAACAGATAAATAAATAACAATTCCAGGGTGTCTGATACAGTCCCCTATAATGTGCACAGTAAGAAGAATAAAAAGAATACACATAAATGTCTACATGCAAATGCTAGAAGCCTAAAAAGTAAGATAGGAGAATTAGAGTGTATGGCGCTAAATGAAGATCTAAGACATTATAGGCATCACAGAGACATGGTGGAACGAGGATAACTAATGGGACACTGTAATACCAAGGTACAAAATATATTGGAATGACAGAGTAGATAGAGTTGGTTGTGGGGTGGCTCTATATGTAAAAGACAACACTGAGTCAAATACAATTAAAATTTTAAAGGATGCAAAGTGTTCCCTAGAATCTCTAGGATAGAAATTCCAGGTATAAAGGAGAAGAGTATCACAGTAGGGCTATAGTATCATCCCCCTGACCAGGACGGAGAGACTGATAAAGCANAAGATGGTGTGGTCTACTGGAATGAGCACCGAACTGGGAGTCAGGCAATTCCGTGTCCCAGTCCCAACTCTGATAATGACTCCCTCTTTGGCCATGGGCAAGTTAGTTAATTTTTCTCCACCATAGTTTTCCCAGATGTGAAATGGGGATGTTAGTTTTTCTCCATCAATCAAGGGTGGTTGTGAGGTTTAATTAATGAAGTCCCCTTGCCATATGAAGTGGCTCTTACATTGGTATATAATATACAAAGCAGTTCTGTAAGTGAATAGTAAAATAATTGTGTGGCATCTCTGAAAAGGAAATCTAGTAATGTTCAGAAAGGAGATAACCCCATTAGCTTATCAAATTCAAGTGGCTATGACCTACGCTGCCCATGGGTGCTGGAATTCGTAGGACAAGCACCTAGCTCAGGTTGTAGTAGCCTGTGCTTCAGTGCTGAACTTCTCTTCCTGTCCTTGACTCAAGGCTCTAGATACCTATAAATGGATGGCTTATATACAGATATGAACTCTGGCGATGCATAGGGGAGGCACAGGGGGAGCATGTGCCCCTCGATATTTTTCCTGGTCCAGCCCCACCCTCGCGCTGCAACGGTTGGACATAGGAGTCCAGTCCTTCTCCCATCTCTTGCCATGGTCCCACTTGTCTGGGCAGACAGGAAGTCGTCAGAGGAGCGATTTTCTCATGGGCATATGTGATTTGTGCCCCCCCCCCCGATTTGGAAGCCCTATAAAACCCCTGCCAGCACCTACAGCTGTGTCCTGTACTATCAACAGTTACCAGTTGCCTATGGTGAGAACAGCAGCAGAGGCGCAAGGGAGGAGGACTCAGCGGCAGGCTGCACATGAGGCTAGGAGGACTCAGTGGCAGCCATGCGACCTGACTGAGAAGGAGTTGGGGAGGGGAGGTGAAATCAGTGGAGCAGGCTAACCTGGCCAGGTGGTAAATAATAACCTTTAAATTGTGCCTCCCTATCAACAGTCACGACTCAGACTCACGAGTCACCTATGCCTATGAATGTCAGAATCACAGAATGATCTTCTTGTGACAGGAGACTTGTTAAACATGCTGATGAAATATTTTGTGTCTCCCTTTAGTGGACAGACCACAGAAAATAACAGCCTTACTGTTGCCACTAGCAAATAGGGTTATTCCTTTTAGCTCAGGTGGTAGAGGTCTGTGTTGTGGATGCAAAGACCCTAGGTTCCAAACCTGTGCTGGGATTTTACATGGTATTTTGGAGATGTCTGCTCCTATGTAAGAGCTAAATATTAATGTGATGCTCCATGTAGCTTCGAGAACAGTTGAATTCCAAGATTTTGTGAGAGTCAAGTTGTGTGTTTTAAGAATAAATTGCTGGTTTAGATTAACATTACAATAACAAGTAAAATGTAACATTAAATTGTTTTCATGTTTTAAGTAATCTGCTTTGGAATCCTAGGATATACATATTTACCTAAAGTTAACTGCGTAATAAGGTAGCCCTTGCAAATCACTAGTTTGCATACACAAGTGGAATGCTGCTTTCTGTAAATGTCATTTCCCATACAGTCAGAACAGGTTGCATTTTCATACATGAATAACAGATGGTGCCCTTCAGGACAATATATTAGACTTTAGATAGATCTACACTACCTAGCAGCACAATTCAGCGACTCTCCTTGACTTTAATGGAATTGCATCAAGATCTCAATGGGTAAAAACACATGTGACCATGGCATGGCAGAAACCCAGCCTGAGTTGGGATGGGAAACTGCATTGGAAATGGTCCAGGCCAGGTTGGGCTGGAGAACACATAGATAGACACATAGATAGAATCCTAGAGAGTGCTGGGGAGGAGCCTGTTGTCGTGGTCCATGTTGGTACCAATGACATAGGTAGATGTAGGACGAAGGTTCTGGAGGCCAAATTTAGGCTTCTAGGTAGTAGACTCAAGCCAAGAGCCTCCAAGGTAGCTTTCTCGGAAGTGCTGCCTGTTCCACGTGCAGGACCCCAGAGGCAGGCAGAGCTCCAACGTCTCAATGTGTGGATGAAATAATTGTGCAAGGAGGAAGGCTTAGATTTATCAGGAACTGGGCAGCCTTCTGTGGAGGGGGGAGCCTATACAGACGGGATGGGCTCCACCTTAACCAGAATGGAACCCGGCTGCTGGCACTAAACATTAAAAATGTGACAGAGCAGTTTTTAAACTAGAACCTGGGAGAAAGCCAACAGGCACTGCGGAGTGCACAGTTTGGACTGTGGCATCTATGCAGGATGATGTTAATTTAGGGGATTTAGAGTTGCTTAAGACTGAGGAAGGGATAAAAATTAAGGGACTTCAGTTGGAATTTGCTGGAGAACAGATAAATAAATAACAATTCCAGGGTGTCTGATACAGTCCCCTATAATGTGCACAGTAAGAAGAATAAAAAGAATACACATAAATGTCTACATGCAAATGCTAGAAGCCTAAAAAGTAAGATAGGAGAATTAGAGTGTATGGCGCTAAATGAAGATCTAAGACATTATAGGCATCACAGAGACATGGTGGAACGAGGATAACTAATGGGACACTGTAATACCAAGGTACAAAATATATTGGAATGACAGAGTAGATAGAGTTGGTTGTGGGGTGGCTCTATATGTAAAAGACAACACTGAGTCAAATACAATTAAAATTTTAAAGGATGCAAAGTGTTCCCTAGAATCTCTAGGATAGAAATTCCAGGTATAAAGGAGAAGAGTATCACAGTAGGGCTATAGTATCATCCCCCTGACCAGGACGGAGAGACTGATAAAGCAATGCTAAAAGAGATTAGACAAGCTACTAAAGTCGGTAACATAATAATAATGGGTGACTTCAATTACCCTAATATTGATTGGGGGAATGTTTCCTCGGGGTAGGACGTGGAGGTTAAATTTCTGGATGCCCTAAATGACTTCTTCCTAGAACAGCTGGTTCTGGAACCAACGAGAGGAGGAGCTATTCTAGATCTAGTCCTGAGTGGCACGCAGGACCCGGTGCAAGGAGTAACTGTGGCGGAGCCACTAGGCAATAGTGATCATAATATGATCACATTTTACATAATTTCTGTAGGGAGAAAGATAAAGAAAAGTACAGCAGTAGCATTTAACTTTAAAAAGGAAGACTATGACAAAAGGAGGAAATTAGTTAAAAAGAAACTAAAAAGCCCAGTTGCAAGGGCTACAAGTTTGCAAGAGGCATGGAGGCTGTTTAAAAGCACCCTTCTGGAAGCCCAGATTAAATGCATCCCTCAAGTTAGAAAAGGAAGTAGGAAGACCAAACGTCTTCCACTGTGGTTAAATGGGGAGGTGAAGGAGGCTATTAGAGCCAAAAAGGCATCATTTAAGAAATGGAAGGCTAGTCTCAATGAAAATACTAAGGAAGAGCATAAACACTGGCAACGTAAATGTAAAGTGCTAATAAGACAGGCCTAGAGAGGTTTTGAAGGGAGGCTTGCAAAAGAGGCAAAAACAAGCAACAAAATTGTAACATGGAATCACCATGCATTGTGAGGGTGTTAATGTGTAATGACTGAATGTTTGAATAAGAAAACAATAAAACTCATTTAAAAACAAAAACAAAAAAACAAGCAACAAAAACTTTTTCAAATACATCAGAAGAAAGAAGCCTGCTAGGGAGTCAGTTGGGCCATTAGATGACACAGGAGTAAAAGGGGTGCTCAGGAAGGATAAGGACATTGCAGAGAAGCTGAATGAGTTCTTTGCGTCGGTCTTCACTGCAGAGGATTTGGGGGAGTTACCCACGCTGGATCCTTGCTTTGTGGGCGAGGAATTGGAAGAGCTGTTACAGATCAATGTGATGTTGGAGGATGTTCTAGGGCAAACTGACAAACTGAATACAAACAAGTCACCAGGGCCAGACGGCATTCACCTCAAAGTTCTAAAGGAACTCAAATATGAAATCGCAGACCTACTGTTAGTAATTTGTAACCTGTCACTAAAATCAGCCACTGTACCTGAGGACTGGAGGGTGGCAAATGTAACCCCGATATTTTAAAAGGGATCCAGAGGTGATCCTGGAAACTACAGACCAGTAAGCCTGACGTCTATGTCGGGCAAAATGGTGGAAACCATCATTAAGGACAGAACTACAGGGCATGTTGACAAACATGGCTTAATTGGGGAAGAGTCAACATGGATTTAGTAAAAGTAAGTCATGCCTCACTAACCTGTTGGAATTCTTTGAGGGTGTAAATAAGCATGTGGACAAGGGAGACCCAGTGGATATAGTGTACCTGGATTTCCAGAAAGCATTTGATAAGGTCCCTCATGAGAGACTCTTGAGAAAATTAAAAGTCATGGGATAGGAGGTAGTGTCTTACTATGGATCAGAAACTGGTTGAAAGATAGAAAGCAAAGGGTAGGACTAAATGGTCAGTTTTCACAATGGAGAGATGTAAAAA
>QEPC01001665.1:2096684-2112920 GCA_003113815.1 Sphenodon punctatus | reverse complement strand
CATGAGCAGACTGTGAGGAACTGCAATGGAATCTTACGACACTGGGTGCCTGGACATCTAAATGGCAAATGAGATTTAATGTGGACAAGTGCAAAGTGATGCATGTAGGGAAAAATAATCCAAACTATACGTACACAATGCTGGGTACTAAGCTAGGATTTACCACTCAGGAAAAAGATCTGGGGGTGGTTGTGGACAATACAATGAAATCCACAGCCCAGTGCACAGCAGTAGTCAAAAAAGCAAACAATGTTAGGAGTTATTCGGAAGGGGGTAGAGAATAAAACTGAGGCGGTCATAATGCCTCTATACAAATCAATGGTGCGACCGCACCTCGAATATTGTGTGCAGTTCTGGTTCTCCCATCTCAAAAAAGACATAGTTGAACTAGAAAAGGTACAGAGAAGGGCAACAAAAATTAGCAAGGGCATGGAAGGGCTCCCGTATGAGGAGAGGCTTGGTAGGTTGGGGCTCTTCAGTTTTGAGAAGAGACGACTGAGAGGAGATATGATAAAGGTCTATAAAATCATGAGTGGTGTGGAACTAATAAACAAGGAGTAGTTATACCCTCTCAGCTAGTACTAGAACTAGGGGACACTCCATGAAACTCATGGGTGGCAAGTTTAAAACAAATAAAATATTTATTTTTTCACTCAGCGTATAATTAGGTTGTGGAATCTACTGCCAGAGGCTGTGGTAAGGACCAGTAGTATTGCTGAGTTTAGAAGAGGTTTGGACAAGTTTCTGGAAGCTCGGTCCATTAGCAGGTATTAGCCAGAAAGGATCAGGGAACATGACGGGAGCTGGGGGAAAACAACAGGGAATGGATCCCCCATTGTGACTTGTTGGGTCCTTCTCCCAAGCCACCATGATTGGCCACTGTCGGAGACAGAATGCTGGGCTAGATGGACCATTGGTCTGGCCCAGTATGGCACTTCTTATGTTCTTTTGTACTTAACAAATGTGCCTGTGGTGGGGCCTGTGGAGGGCGGGGAGAAACACAAACGTGCGGCCATCTGGCCCGCCTCTGTACTGCATCCAACGTGACACCCCACCCACACCATGATGGGCAGCTGTGGTGGCCAATGACAGCCAGCAATGGCAGCTGGCCATAGCGGTCCCTGACCTGAACACTGTGGCCCGGTGGAATGAGCCATAGCCCGGGCTGTGACCTCAGAGGTTTTCTGAGGTCAGAGCCCAGGCTAGTCACCAACACAGCCCAGGGCAACCCCGGGCCAACACCTGTTAGTGCTTGCACAGATGTGCAGGTTCGGTTCGGGCCACAGCAGGCTGCTGTCACATCTTTTTTTTACCTAATGTCACTGTTTTACCAAGAGACTGCTTCATCTGGTGTTTTCCATTGAGACCTACATGAGTTTCAGTGTTGAATTGTAAAATAATTGTCACAAAAATCATCGTCTACAGTAGTTTCATGCCCTGAGACTCCTAATACCTTGTTATATCTGATCTTTGTGTAGAAGTGTGTGAATTATGCCTTCCTTTAGGTGCGATACAAAAACCATTTCATTGGGACTACACTGGAGCAAGCAGTTTGAGGATTACTGCATGTGTATTATACTGTGAAGAGCACAGTGCTAGCAAACAATAAGTGATTTGCTGCTCTTGGCTATTATGAATGCCACATGATTGTGTCCATGAAATATCATGGTTCTGGGGTATCTAGAATAAATGTAGGGCTCTCCCCACTTTCAGCCATTGTGGGTAAAACCATAAATACTTGTGCTGTGGCAGCAACACAGCCCAGTTTGGGTCAGGAAGCCAACACGGACACGTTCGGGCTGTGAACCAAATGTTCATGCAGGTGGGGAGAAGCATGAATGTGCAGCCGCCCAGCCCCGCCCCTGTGCTGCGCCCAGTGTCCCACCCCTTCACCATGATGGGCAGCCATAAGAACATAAGAAGTGCCATACTGGGTCAGGCTGTGAGGATTGAGGGGACTGGGAGAGGATAAAGGGAATGGAGACCACGTGCACAAGCACCAGACACACGGTCCTACAGGCAACCAAGCTGCAAAAATGTTCCCTCAGGATCTTTAACGGCTGTGTGGGCATAAGCCTGCAGCCATAGATTATCACGGGGATGCAGGGATTGTAGCGCCGACGTAGTACCCCAAACAGCCTCACCCCGGAGGGGATCACAAGTGGGGACCAGGGGTACAACCCCACAGGATAGACAGGGATAGGAGAGTTAGACCAGAGGGGAACTGGGAGGAAATGAGGCAGGGGCAAGGGAGGTACACGTGCACTCACACTACAGACATCCCACACAACACACAATCCAATAGTACACCACACTCACCTTGAACTTCTCTCACAACGCACACGAACTCACAACAAGGTTTCAGCTACTCACGCGAAGGGGGCCAGTCTCACAGGGCAAGGCACTGATCAACAGCAACTGCTCAAGTGGCTCCTCTGCTCTTATCCCATGCTGCAGACTGTGCACACCAGTGCAGGTGCACAGAGTGACGCTGCGATGCTGTGGGGGGTGAGGCGATGTCATCTGGCTGCAGCACGTCCAGCTGGGGCTGGTCACTCCTGGTGGAGTGCTGTGGTCCCGCCCCCTGCTGGGGCGGAGTTGGAAAGGCCTCCTGGCTAGCGGGAAGACCCTCAACTAAGTCCCCTGATGGGAGGAAGCCTGGCGCCGGCTCTCCTGCCAGCAGGAACACGGATCCAGGCACCCCGTCCTTCTCCGGAGTCTGCCCGGGGCTCCCAGGGTTTTCCCCGGGACGTGAGTATGGCCGGGTCCTCCGGGACCCTCTCCTACCCCACCACAGGCCCCGATACAGGGGTCTGACACAGACCAAGTGTCCATCTAGCCCAGCATCCTCTCTCCGACAGTGACCAATCATGGTGGCTTGGGAGAAGCACCCAACAGGTCACAATGGGGGATCCATTCCCTGTTGTTTTCCCCCAGCTCCCGTCCTGTTCCCTGATCCTGTCTGGCTAATAACTACTAATGGACCTATCTCCCAGAAACTTGTCCAAACCTCATTTAAACTCAGCTATAGTACTAGCCCTTACCACAGCTTCTGTCAGTAGATTCCACAACCCAATTATACGTTGAGTGAAAAAATACTTTCTTTTATTTGTTTTAAACTTGCCACCCATGTGTCATGGGTATAAGGGGTGTTGGTACGGAAAGGGGCAGAGGGGTGGAGAGGGGAAACTCCTGGAAGGGCGCCCCTCCAGGGGGATATATGTGGGGTGTAAATAATTCCCTCAGGTTCATATTTGGGCTTTCCTTCCAGTCTGGAGGGCAACCTGAATCATCACAGGGAAGGAGAGGACACCAGTGCCCAGGAGTAGGAGGGGGAGGACAAGGGAACAAGGTACACCGTTTGCTCACGCTCCTGGGGTCCAGAACACCGTGCGCTGGGCAAGTGAAGTGAAGAACACGGGGGAAGGGAAACCAGGGGTAGGGGTACGGGCAGCATGAAAGAGGTAAAGGGGTGGGGGGAAGGAAGGGTCTTGCGTACCAGGAGGTGGATAACGAGGCGAAAGGGAGCGGGCAGATGGGGGGGAGGTGAAGGAAGGGCACTTGGTCTGCACACACACGCTGGTAGAAACAACAAAGGGCACAGGAAGGTCACAGGGCTCACACGCTCACACACTCAACTCTTAACAATACCACTCGCAACAAGGATTCAGGGAGGTTCGCTCAAGGAAAGGGGCCAGCCTCTTTATAATTCCCTACACGCTGTTACAGGTTCCAGCAGGGCGGGACCCCTCCCTCTATGTTCCCTGATGCTCCGCTAGGCGGGCGCTGCACCTCAGCGGGGCGTGGTTCCCGGCCCTTGAGGGGATCAGCTGTGCTGGATCCTCCTCCCTGTTTCTCCCGCCTGCGGTGGTAACGTTCCTTTGCATCCTCCCTGGTTGCCTAGCAACCCGGGACCCGACACGTCGCACCCGCGTCTCCCTACACAGCGTGACACCATGAGTTTAATGGAGTGTCCCCTAGTTCTAGTGCTAGCTGAGATGGTAAGTAACTGCTCCTTGTTTATTAGTTCCACATCACTCATGATTTTATAGACCTCTATCATATCTCCTCTCAGCCGTCTCTTCTCCAAACTGAAGAGCCCAACCTACCAAGCCTTTCCTCATACGGGAGCCCTTCCATGCCCTTGATCATTTTTGTTGCCCTTCTCTGTACCTTTTCCAGTTCAGCTATGTCTTTTTTGAGATGGGGTGACCAGAACTGCACACAATATTCAAGGTGCGACCTATGATGGCCACCGTGGTGGCTGGCTATGGCGGACCTGATCCACGCAAGTGGAAACAGACTTGCAAACACACTCTAGCCCATTTTGCCCTGATCGGGTTGGTGCTAGCCTGGGTTGTGACTTTGGCCATTTGCCAAGGTAAGCCATCGACATGCCTGGGGTCAGTCCAGGTGAACATCAGTCGGCCCGTTAACATATGTGATGGTGGTTTGTGGGCTAAAGTGGGCCAGAGTGTGTCAGAGCAGGTTACTGTCTCATTTGTTTTTACCCAGCGTTGCAATATTAGAATGTGACTGAACCTCTCCCAAAGAGTGCAGGGTGTAAGTTGTCTTCTAAGCTGTGCTTGAAGGATTCAGAGCACTCTGGTATGAATCTTGATTCTCCTGTAGATTTTCAGATAAGTTATAACCCTTAGGGGGATTTTCAGCTTAGGGTTAATAATATCCTAAGGTTTGGACCAGTAGTCCATATCCTCACAAGAAAGGGATTAAATTAAACCCTACATCCAAGTTCAGTTGATATAGTTACAGAGTGGGGAATACCAAAGGAATTATTTTGCTATGTGTAGGGTATAGGTTATTATTAGTTATTAATATAGCAGAACTGAACAATCATTAGCCCTGAGGGACTTACAGTCTAGGAGAGAGAACCAGTGTGGTGTAGTGGATAAGGTGCTGGATTGGACCTGGGAAGCCAGCGTTCGAATCCTCCCCTAGCCATGAACTAACTGGGTGGCCTTGGGCAAGTCACAACCTCTGAGCCTCTGTTCCCAATCATTCATGCCTCTTGATGCTGTGTTATAACTCAGTGCTGTTATTGGCTCTTGTTGGGACTGGTTATTTTGTGATACCTTGTAGTTCAAAGATGCAAACATTGCTGCTCGGTTATTTCTCAGGAACAATAGTCTCAGCAAAGGATCTGTTCACTCTGTCTCTTATAGAGGCAAATATTTGTTATGATGATTAAGTGTGTTAAAACAAAGCAGAGAGGAAGTGCCATTAACACGTTAGTGCCAATAGCATGTATCTCTGCCTTATGGACAGGAACGCAGGTGTCCAGATATGTCCGTTTGCACCAATTCAGTAGTTCGCAAGCAGATTTATGTTTGTGGGTGGTATTTTAGCAATGTATCATAGTAATGTAAATGTGAGAAATGGGTCCCTGTATATAGTGCACGCCATAGCCCCTGACCATACTGGCTAGAGTGTGCTACTCCTGCTCAACTTTGTCATCAGCTTCACTACCCATGCCTTGGATGACCCCACAGTCCCTTGAGTCATCTAGCTTGATTGACTCTCCATTCATCTCACCTGCTCTGGGAGGGACACCACAGGCTCAGTCTCTTTTACTTATGGATGAAAAGCAGAAAGAAATCTTTCAGGAGAATTGATTTTTAGATATTAGTCATTTAAAAAAATAAACAAACCCTAATGACTCATCTAAAGAGTAGTTTGTCAAAATCAATTAATTACTCATATTAAGCAAGCCAGTAGCTTATTAGTCCATTCCAGCTTTAAAACAAAACTAATCTTCCTCTCTTTCTTACTTTCTTACTTTAATATAATAATAATAATTATTATTAATAAATATTTCTATAGTGCCCCCTTGCCAAATGGTGCTCACAGAGTGCTTTACAATGTACTTTGCCAGATGTTCCAAAGAAGTGATATTCCAAAGGGACCAAGGGAGCCTGTGGGTTTGTGCATGGTGAAAGTGTTGGGGGCACACATTGGATTTATATGCTGTCTTTTCCACTCTTGAGAGCCAAGTTCAAATGCTGCCCCTCTGGTCAATATTCAAATGCTGCTTTCCTCTGCCTAGTGTAAATGAATTTGTTGGTCCCTCTTAGTGTTCTACGTATACCTAAATATTTGTGTTTTCTCAATTAGCCACCAAATCTGTGTGATTTGGTGGGTAATATGACTTGAGCTGTTAGCATCATCCCTACTCACTTGTATTACCCTGTGACTGTTGAAGGCAAGATTATCATTCAGGGCTTCCCCCTCAACCCTGGTTGCATGTCTGAAGAAAGGGACAAATAAGCCAGCCCTGGATTCTTGTCCTCAGCTCAGATATACTCTCAACAGCAAACTAGGTGGCTGTATGACCTGGTAGTATGGTAGTTGCTGGTAGCACATTGACTACATGATGTAGGTTTGCTATCTGTGTGATATTAGCAGGTGACACACTTAACTCCTTAGTATTTTTACTTTCATCGCTTTCTGTAGCGAACAGGGTGATGTGTACATTGGGTTAATATCAAGAACATTCCCACATGTGCCTGATAAAAAATGTTAAAGTTGCTTTTACCATAGTAGTTAATTTTAACACTACCTTCTTCTTGTCACCATTGTGTGGCATTTGACTGTTCTCCTTGGAATGGTGGACCCCACAAAGGAAAAGGAACCAAGTTCATGTAATCAGGGATTGAGGAACTACTATTCAGTCTCCATGTTTGCCCGAGGAATGCAACAACACCAGAATCTTAAGAATGCAAAGGAATTTCAGAATTGTTTTGAGACTGTTCTTGGAGAGGAATATGCTAACCAGTCCTCTATCTCTTTCTCTCTGTTCTTCTGCAGCAAGAGATGAAAACGTGGCCACTTTCCGTGGCTCAGAGTACCTGTGCTATGACCTGTCCCAGAACCCCATCCAAAGCAGCAGTGATGAAATCACCCTGTCCTTCAAGACGTGGCAACGCAATGGTCTTATCCTGCACACGGGCAAGTCGGCTGATTACGTCAACCTGGCTCTGAAAGATGGTGCGGTCTCCTTGGTCATTAACCTGGGGTCCGGGGCCTTCGAGGCCATTGTGGAGCCTGTCAATGGCAAATTCAATGACAACGCGTGGCACGACGTTAAAGTGACGCGCAACCTGCGGCAGGTAATGGTGAAGGAGGGAGAAAACTGGGGAAGGCATCTCCCTCTCACGTCAGGGCAAGTGGAGATAGGCAGATGTGAAGGAAGCAGTTAGAGAAATAGGGACATTAGGTGAGGTCTATATACACCTCGATCTTACTCAGTCACCCAAAGGAAAATGAAGCACCTAATTAGTGGGAACTTAGCCCCGTTGCAATATCTTCACTTCCACTTATTAATTTTCTGTCTTTTCCCCCTGGTTTCATTTAATAATAAAATTTGTGACTTTACTTTCATCTCCCTTTTCCTTTGCTCTTTCCCCCCTCCCTTTCTTTATTTTATTATTTCCTTAATTACATTTCAATCTTATCAGTAATATTCTTGTTGCATTTAATTACTGTAGGAATGGGAACGTTTTTCAGCGGTCAACGCTTTACCCCCCTCCCTTTTTCTTTTATGGTTTGTTAATTGATTTAACCATTGCCATGATGTCATAATTCTAAAAGACTTCTTTCTTTTGTTCCTTACTTTTTCTTTCTTTTTCTTTTTTTGTGAGTGTGCGTGTTAGTTATTTTAACTTTATAACTTTATAGACTTGGGAAATAATTGGCTGGAGTCTTTCTGAATCTTCTCATTTCTTTGTTCGTTTTATTTATTTATTTTTGGTGCTGTGATCCTACTCTGTTGCTTATGTCTTTGCCTCTGGGATTCTTCTGTTGGCTGTGAGGACTGCAAAAATGGAAGGACAAAAAAATCTCAAACAAACTGCTTTGGAAGAGTGTTTTCCGATTCTTGACACAGATCCCCAGATCCTTAACAACACTCAAACTTTCTAACCCCACCTATTGCTTCTCTAAGCAGACAACCCTGTCAGGTGACTGGCTTGCTAGGCAGATAACACATTAGTAGATAAGATACAATTAAATAAACTCGCTTCTCAAAGCTCATGAATCTATCAGGTCACTTGGGCCCACTTGCTGCATGACAAATGAGGTTTGCATTGTGTATATAAACTATTTGGTGTGCTATTGATTGGTAAAGGCTGTGTAAATAACTTGTAAACTGAGATTTTCAAATCAGTTTATGTAAACAATGCAATCTGTTTATTTGCTTGTTAATATGAACATTAACATGAACGAGTTTATACAACTTTTATGGGATGAGAAAGCAGCCTTTGGGGAACGTTGACAATAGCTAGGATAGAAAAGTCTGAAGGATATTATTAATCCACTTGCTGTAGGGCATAAGCCAACTACAGTATGATGTCAGGAAAAAACGTCCCCCTCAGGCATTTTAGAGCATAATTGTTCATGATGGCTTTCTTACTCCTTCCTTTTAAATCTCTGGCATTGGAGACAGGATACCAGACAAGATGAACTGCTTCTCAGTCCCCCAATACAGCAATTCTCATGTTTTAACATATCAAGTTTGTCTGTGTATAAATAGGAGGATTACATCCTGTCATGCTAAAGTCTGCTCCAAATAACATGGGACTGCACGTTTGTCACTGAAGGCAACATTTCTCTGTTTCCACTGGATTACATGCAGATTTAAATTTCATTCCTTATGTAGTGGATGGGCCTTCGTGCTCCTGTTTTGTTCACATATTCCCATCGGTCCAGTAGAGGGAGATAAAGCAACTGCCTGTTTCCTGTCAGTCTGGAACAAGGCGACTATATAAGTTTATTTATTTTATCCTTTTTTTATTTGTAGCCATTTTGAGAATGGCTGCTCTCTGAAATACTCTTTCTGCTTATAAGCCATTTTAGTTAATGGTACTTTTTATTTTTCTGTGAAATCAGTTTTCAACAGCAGAGTGTGCCTGAAGCCAAATGCAGTATGCCAGGGCTGGTTTACTTTACTTTGTGAAGAAGTGGGATGGGGGCAGTAGTGGTTGGAACTGTAATGGGGCTCATTTTTCTTTCTTTTAAAAAGAATGTTTCTGCTATCTCTTTTATTTGTCAAAGACAGACTAGCATGGCAGTGTCTTTAGTCACATAGAAAACAGGTGAAAACAGGTGAACTTGTCACCATCCAAACAGCATCTAGCTTCCATTTTGCCAGGATTATTTTCCTCAGGCCCTGAATTTTGAGAAGGTCTTGTTTGTCTAATCAGGAAATGGGATCCGGTAGGAGGGCTCTTTTCTCCTTTAAAAGCAGTCAGGGACCAATAATTAAAAGTGGAAAAGAAATGAAAATCATTGCAACTATCTGTGCCACTGTTTGCCTGATGGGAACAATTAATAACCATCTGACAGAAGGGTTGTGAAGCATACTCGGTTTAAGGAAAGGTGCTAGAAGCAGGCCAAAGTAGTAACACGTTTTCATAAAATATGCCATTTGATCTCCATCACATCTGGCAGCTATTAGTTCATAGGATAATATTGTGGTATAGTATTTGACACTAGTGAAGGTCCAAGGAAGTTGCCATTGGGTGATTTCAGACGTGGCGGGGTGACTTTGGTTCCATCACGGAATCACCCTTTTGATTCCCCACTGGAATCAAACCGTCATGGCCAGCAGACGTGCCGGCGGGGAATCTGGGGGAGGGGGCTGCACGGTGCAACATGCGGCCTCACAGCCCCGCCCCCCCACGCTCCCGAGGCCGCCCGCCCTCCAGGAGATGGGCGGGTGCCGTGGCTAATGCGGCCGCGCCGCCTGCCCGCCCCCTGGAGTATTGACCATGGCCCGGAATCAGCAGCAAGCATGGCCGCCGATTCTGGGACGTGGTCAGAGGCCAGATGAGACGTTACCACGCTCAACCATGGTGAATCCCTCCGTGGTTGAGTGTGGTAACGTCACGTCTGTTGGGGGCAAAAAGTGATTCCCACCGGGAGTTCACCCCCGGTGGGAATCACTTTGACCATGCTTTCGGAGATGGTCCCTGGACCATCCTCGAAAGCATGGCTATTTTGATTCCCGCCGGAGTTCACTGTGGTGAACATCTGACTGGCATCAAACAGACGTTATGGGACCATTCCCCACCACAGGGGATTGTCTGTGATTAAGTGTGATATCGTAACGTCTGAAAATACCTATTGTTGGTTCTGAGCCATGTCCATGATCATATCTGTCTGTGCACAGAAAAGAGTAGCTCCCAGCTCTGAGGCCTTAACAGGAACACCCTGCTGTTGACTGAAGTTTTGCTTCCTAAAGCAACTACATTCCTAAAAAGCAAAGAAAGGTCTTTCAGAAACTTCAAACTTAAATATATTTTGTACATAATTTTGACCAAGTTTTTAAGAATTAGATAGGAATTTACTTTGCGTACAACTTTTCCCATTACTTTTTGGTTGCTAAACATTTTGTAGCTAGGTTATTACAGACTCAAATACATTGTTCTTTTTTCAGCTCAAGTGGCTAACATAGCTACCTTCTCAGAAGCAGACACAGAGTGATCCCAGAGCTTCCTTTGAGCAGTCATTGGTTATGTCAATTGACTTTTATTTTAATTAATTCATCTTAATATTATTTTAGTTAACACAAATCCTTTCTTCTGTCTTCTGGAATGCATGTAAGAGAGAGACGAGAATGTGGCTGCTTTTCACCAGCACTTTCAGAACAGTGTGGGTGGTAGGCATGTAGCTTTTTGTTCAGAGTCTGTGTGGTTTGGTGGGCAGAGAAAGAGACTGAGAGAACTGAACTCTATTCCTTGCTCAGCCTTGGACAAGTCACTTCACTTCTCTATGCCTCGCTTTTCTCATCTGTAAAGTGGGGATTATACTACTACTAATAATAATAATGGCCTGCTTCACAGTGGGTGACGTGAGACTTCTCTACGTATTACTATTCTGTATTTTGGAAAGACAAATTAAATGGAGTTAGGATCTGGGGATATTGTATTGCAGCCGCAAAAGCTGTCCTGCAATTAAATATTGCTTCCTAAATTAATCTATCCTCTGTACAACACCCTGCAAATTAGTTTTTCAGGATGTGGGCCAGATCCTTGAGCTTTGGAAGAGTCTCCTGTAGTTCTGGAGAAGCTGGCACTTCTGGATCAGAATGGAGCATTGCATGCTGCGAGGTGAAGCATCCACTGGTTGCACCTCCATATTGACAATGTGGCTGGCCATCCACAAAACAGAGATTCATTCAAAGGAGGCATTTAGTCAGTTCGCTTCCATGTGTCTTGGTAAACTGAAGTGGATACTATTGATGAGAACACAGGCACACCTCATTTCCCATAAGCTGATATCATTTCCAGAAGTCAGCTGGGCTCTGGAGGCCAAGCCTGCAAACCTAACTGTGACTAGTCCTCCAATAATAATAAGAATGGAGACATGAGCTAAAGAAAACAGAAGAGAAGCTTAATTCCCAGTCTTCTTCCCTGCTCCCCCAAATTGGTGACACTCGCAAGGAGTCACTGTGCCTCCCACAGAAAGGTAGGCCTCACCCCCACATTCTTGGCTGATACAGGTGAGCTCCACATCAACCATATGTCTTTCCTGAGAATCCAAATTCACCTGTTCTAAAGGAATCTGGAAATTGTGGGGCGGGGCGGGGGGGGCGGGGACAGGAAGGACAACCTCAGGCCATCATCAATCAGCAGCCTCTAGCCAACCTTGTTTAGGATAACAGAGGAGGAGCATTTGATGGTAGCAGAGCCGGGAGGTGGGTCAGGGAGAGAGTTTGGCTGAGGGTGGGGAGGAACATTTCTGAGGTCTCTCATGGGGGGCAGATTATACATGTGAATATTTGTGGGGTGGATGGAGCTGGGAGGGGGAATATATTTTGGTGACTTTTGGAAAATAAGTATTGTACTTATTTAATCTGTCCACTTGTAGAGTGATATTAACCATATGAAGGTTGTGGGGCAAGGAGTAGCATTGGGGGAGGAGGGAGGACAGGCAGCGCCCTTTCTCTCTACAGTATAGATGGCATGGTTTCCCATAGAGTCCTGGTCATATTGTCCTTCTTCTCACTCTGTGTGTGTCAGGTGCCCCACGCCTTTTTTTGAAAGACTAACACTAGACCATTCATGCAATGTTTCATTTTTACTAACCGACTAATGTACTAACACCCTAACGACTCATCTTTGCTTTTAGTTATTTTAATTAACAGTCGTTCTGTTCACAGTTTTTTAATTTCCTTTCTTCCCCCTTTTCCGCAAAGCACTCAGGCATTGGACACGCTATGGTAAACAAACTACATTGTCTGGTAGATATCATTCTTATTGTCTCTTTTTTTGGTTTTGCCGTGTGTTACCCGCCTTTACCTACCCTTACCCCCCTTTTCCCCACCCCTTTATACTTACTTCCTCTTTTGATTCTTTTTTTAAAATTTCATTGTAAACACCTTTTTTTCTCTTTAATTTTTTTAAGTTTTCTTTAAGAAAAATTAAAACGACAAGCAAACAAACAAACACAACCATTCTGGAAATGGGGTTTAATAATTTATTTCATCAGATTCTTCACTTGCCCTCTCTTTAAATTTTTTTTTTCACCCCACTGTTTTTTGTTGGTCTTTCTTTCTTTCTTTGTATTAACCTTTCCTTCCTTCCTTCTTTTTTCCCCCCCTTTTCTCCTTTTTTGCTTTGGATTCTCTGAAGGTTTTTAGCTCAGAACCATGGCAGGGCCTATATTTTGTGGTGACGCCGCTCTTTTTCTCTCATCCTTTTGTTGTGGCAACGGCTGTTGTAGGCAAACTGGCCAAAACTGTCCTCTTCTTCCCCACTTCCCTTCCACCTCTCCTTCTCCTTCCCCCACTCACTCCCTCTCTTTGATCTTCCACCTGCCGTGGCCGAAAGGAGCTCAGTCAGTTGTTTGTTTCAGTACACACTCTGCATGGCATGTCCACGTCTGGTGATTCTGTCCTTCCTAATAAGCCTCAATCCTTTCTCCTCCATCCCCACCCCAACCACTAACAATCTTTAAACAAAACTCTCATCAACTTCACTTCCTCCTTTCCCTTCCCTTCCCCTCCATCCCCTTCACCCTCCATGTGTTTTGGGGTTTAGAATTTTGGTGGCCTTTTTAATTTACTTTTCGGATTCTGTTTTTTTCCTTTTTGTATTTTCATTTTGATGATTGCATGCAAGTGTGAAAAAGATACTCTCTCTCTTTCTACTCTTGTTTTTTTCTTTCTTTGGGCTCTGGATCTTATTAGCATGGGTGTGTAAAAGTGTGTTGTGTGCGCACGCTTTCAGTTCTCTCTCTCTCTCTTTCTCTCTCTCTCTCTCTCTCCCCACTGCTGCTCACAATAGTTGGCGTGTGATTGATTTTGTTTTGGTTAATTTCTTTCATATTATTATTTTCTTTGTTCCTCTTTTTTTCTTTTTCTTTTCTTTTGCGGTGGTGGGTGGTGGGCGTGTGTCTCTGTAGATACATGGCATGCACATCCATAATGTATTGAAAGTGAGATCCTTCCCCCGCCCTTCCCTGAATGCATTATCGTCAGTGTGCTGTGAGCAAAAATAAAAACAAATTATCAACTTCGTCTTCATTAGTGTCTTTACTAACGATCGTAACTAACAATAATCATTAAAATAAAGACTAATTAATCATAAAATCAGCTAAGATGAGCATTCTCTTCCAAGGACAGTTCCATTTTCTAGCCTGATTAAATAGAGATCATCTTGGTGGGTAGAATGCCTGCTTGGCTCAGTGGTGCTGAGGTAACAAAGCAGGGATCAGAAGCGGTGAAGTGCTTCTGTAATGGGCAAAGCAGCCCAGAAAATGGAACTGCGCTGCTCTAAAAATCAAACATCACCAAAACCTTAATAAAAGTGACATAAATGGTAGGGGAGGCAAACTGCACTTCTCAGGACTGTAAGGTCATTGCTGGGAATTTTCTTTTTGTCCATTGTGTCCCTCAAACAGGTGACAATCTCTGTGGATGGAATTCTCACCACTACGGGCTACACACAAGAGGACTACACCATGCTGGGCTCAGATGACTTCTTCTACGTGGGAGGGAGTCCCAGCACAGCCGATTTACCTGGCTCTCCTGTGAGCAACAATTTTATGGGCTGCCTCAAAGAGGTAAGGGTTTAAAACCAGTAGTATTTTCTTGTTTGAGAATGATTTTTCTTTCTTTGTTCTGCAGAAGGCCTCTCTGTTTCTTACCCCACTGAATCCCACACATAGGCCCTTTTCACACAGACACGCTAACACTGATAAAATTGGTGTTACATTCTATTATACATGCTGCAGGGCACCCATAGAGCACACCTGCAGCCTTGAAACATGTATAATAAAATGTAACACCCATCTTATCAGTGTTAGCGTGTCTGTGTGAAAAGGGTCATACATTGAATCTTGACTGATACTGTAATGACTCCATAGCAGAAGATATAGTAAATAAACATGGCCATCCACTGTACATAAGGCATGATGTTGACACATCCCAGGATCTTGGGCTCCAAAACAAGTCCTTTTGTCACCTGAGCTGCAGCAGGTGCACAGTGGAGGGGTGAAAGGGGATTCATGCTCCCCTTAGCAGCCTTCATGGCCCACCACTGCATGAAGTGATTGCAGATCCCTAGCCAGGGTGCCCCTCAGCAGCTCTGCCAGATGTATTGGATGATAAGCGGAGGTGGGGGTGAGATGGGAGTAGGGATATTCCATATATGAACAAGGAAAGATCAGTGCTGCCATGCCCCGGATCCAGCAGGGAGTGTACTGGTACCCCACTATTTCCCTGGTCTTCAGCCTCCTTGATGTGTGGTTCTAAAGGGGAGTGGGGCTGGCAAGGTGGGTGGTTCTAAAGGGGAGTGGGGCTGGCAAGGTGGGTGGTTCTAAAGGGGAGTGGGGCTGGTCATTCTGGCATTATGGCCATTCAGAAGTTGGTCAATAGTCTTCTATGCAAAGATACATAAAATAGCATAGTTTATCTCCCTATATTTTGAATAGGAAATTACTGTTATTCCTGAACTTGGCTCCGAGTTCAGAGTCTCGATCTGCCACAGTAGTTAGGAGACTTAAACAGGTAGATTGAGACTCACTGCTAGTTTTCATGATTTCAGATATGTTGCTTCATTCATAGACTGGAGTAAACTACTTTAGACTGGAGTTTACAGGGAACGGAACATTCATAGACTAGAGTAAACAGGGAACGGTTATTTACCCTCTCAACTAGTACTAAAACTAGGGGACACTCCATGAAACTCACAGGTGGCAGAGTAAAAACAGACAAAATAAAGTATTTTTTCACTCAGCGTACAATTACAGATTGTGGGATTTACTGCTGGGGAGGTGGTCAGGGCCAGCAGTATAGCTGAGTTTAAAAGAGGTTTGGACAAGTTTCTGGAAGATAGTTCCATTAGCAGCTATTAGCCAGATCGGATTGGGGAACAAACCCCTTTACTATCAGGAGCCTGGGGATGGCCCACAGGGAATGGATAGCATGGTGACCTTTTGGGTGCTTCTCCCAGGCCCCCGCGACTGGCCACTGTCGGAGGCAGAATGATGGGCTCAATGGACCGTTGGTCTGACGCAGTATGGCACTTCTTATGTTCTTATGTACTTGTAAGAAGAGAGCATCTTGCTTCTACTTCTTCACAGATCTCAGAGCATAGAGATCTGGAGTATATTGGAGCACCATGTCTTATATGCCCTGTGTGCCTCAGAAGGGAGCTTTCACAATGGAATTTGTGATATTGGTCAGAGAAGGAGGAGCAGCACCAGTATGTAGACTATATTATGCTATAATGCCAGCAATCAAGGAGATGCGGGTGTGGGTAGTTTGGAAATATTAGGGATGGGCGAACAGATCGCGGTTCGGGTTCGTCCGTTCGGTTCAACTGCGTTCGGTTCGTCCGTTCGGTTCGTCCGTTCGGTCCGGCTGCGTTTGGTTCGGCTGTTCGGTTCGGCCGTTCGGTTAGTTCACCGAATTCGGGTTCGGTCGTTCGGTTCGGTCGTCCGAACAGGCCGTTTGGTTAGGCTGTTCGGCTGTTCAGTTCGGCCGTTCAGGAAATGTTGTTATGGGTGTTTTTTTGTTTTTTATATGGTTTTTTGTTTTTTTATTGGGTTTTATATGGTTTTCTTTTGTTTTTAATTTTTTTGTTTTTGTTTTTATATGGGTTTTTTTATTAATTTTCTAAATTTAATATTATATCTATCTATCTACACTAAATCTAACTGCTATTAACTATTCTAAATGCTATGAACTAAATGGATTATCTAATAAGTACACAG
>QEPC01001665.1:2070015-2096205 GCA_003113815.1 Sphenodon punctatus | reverse complement strand
GGGAAGGGGGGAGGCAGATAATTAGTTTAGTTTCTTGCAAGCCTCTCCACCCCTGGTGCCTGGAAGTCTGCTCCTCAGTGACTGACACCTCCCTGTCATGTTTGACCTTCCAGTGAACCTTTTTTTGCCACCCGAACTCATCCGAACGCGATCTGAACTGACTGAACTGTTTGGCCATTTCGCCGTTCGGTGTTCGGTTTGTTCGGTATGTTCGCGTTCGGGTTTGTGTTCGAGTTCGGTCGTCCGAACAGGCCGAGTTCGGGCCGAACTCCGAACTGCCGAACTGTGTTCACCCATCCCTAGGAAATATTGAATCTTGCATTGGTACAGGTAGCTGGACGAGGTTACCCATGAGGTCCCTTTGTAGCTTACTTAATTTTTAATCAGTAGTTTATCTTACAGCCATTTTACTTTTAAGTTTAGAGCTTTATTGCTTTATTTTTATATGATATTAGATATATTTGTTGAGGCATTATTAGAGGTATGCTAACAGTTAGGCCTGACCCAGTTAAGATAAAAGCCAGCAGGACCAGGATGCTTCCTGTCTCACTACAAATTTGGGTGAAGGTATTTGGGGATGAATTGACAACATGCTCTGTATTAGAAGTTAATAGTTACCCTGTGTTTGTAGTAGGTAGTGGAGCTTATGCAGTAATGGGGATGGGGAGAGGAGCAGCGGACTGGAATTACCAATGCAGTTTCAACACTGTAAATTGCTGGGATAAATTCTGTAGCCATAGGGCCTCTTGTCATAATTGCCAAAGGGGAACAGCCCACAATTCCTTGCTGGAGAAAAGAGCTCCCTGCATAGAGGCCTTTGTGGTATTTTGTGTTTAAGATTTGAGATGTCCCAAATGGCATGCTAGGAAACTCATTTTTATTTTTTAAAAGTATAATCATTTGCAGGGATTAGTTAATTTGCATAATTGATTCTGCTTGCAGAATTGGATGTTCTACTCACAGTATTTGGGTTTCAAGGTTACAGAAATTGGAAAAAAATTGCAGACTACATGGAATCCTGCTTATGTTGATGGTTACTTCATTTTTATGTTGATAGGTGATTAAGCGCATACAAATAAGGAAAACAGAGTTTTGAGTGTTGTTGGGAGATGAGGACAAAAAGCTTTAACTTTAGGTGGAGATTAATATTTATTATTATTATTATTATTATTATCAAGCATTTATATAGCACCAGCAATGTACCTGGCACTTTACAAAGTAATTGAATAGACACGGTTCCTGTCCTAGGGCTTACAATCTGAGAGATGGGGGGAGACGAAGGAAGGGGAACAGAGGGAGAGACAAGGAGTGTAACATTTACGAAGATGCGAGATCCCAGGTGCACGTGCTTGGCTTGGTTACATCAAGAATGATGGCTGGTTGATCAGTGTGGAGATGCTGCTGCATGCAAGAGCGGTGTTTTCACAGGCATGTTGCACTTGAGTGAAGAGTATCCGTGGGCATGAGACCTCTTTCTGGGATGAGCTCTTCCCAACAGGGTAAGGCCTGCGGATATGGAGAAGGAGAGGCCTGGTGTAGAAAAGGTGTCTAGAACCACTAGGGCTGAAATTGAACTTTTCCCCTGGTTCAGATTCCATCAAAACTCGGACTGAATGAAAACAAAAACAAAAAACTGCCACTGCACTTCTGCACATGCGAAAAATGACTGCTGAGCAACAAGTTCAGATTGTCATTAAGGTCTTTTTACATGGCCGCCGCCGCTGGCCCCATGGGTGGAGATGGGTGGGTGTGCGGCGCCAAGCCAGGAAATGTTTACACAGACGGCACCGTGGGGGGTTGTGGGATGGAAGGGGAGGGGTCGGCACACACCTATCGGCCAAATACCACCCATGGGAAACACCGAGCAAACACCCAAGACATTTACATGGACAGCCGAGACACCAAACGGCGGGGAAGCCCCTCCTAGCACAGCGGCGGGACAACATGGCAGACTGAGGGCAAACAAAGCCGTGTCATGCAGCCCTGCCCCCAAACCGCCAGACTCTGTGCGGGCGGGGTAGGAGGGAGCAGGGATGACAGGAGACATAAAGTAGCGGCCCCCAGCCAGCCTTGCGACAGAGACCAGACAGCCGGGCACCATGCCCCCCCCTACAAACCAGAACCCGCCCACACACAAACGTGAACACAACTACACAGGGAAGGGCTACATGGCCAAGGAGGCGGTGTGTGTGTGTGGCTCGGAAGGGGCACAGGGGAGGTCAGAGGCCAACACAAACACCCAACCCCCCCGGCAGAGCCCCCGCACACACAATCCCAAGGCTCCGGGAACAGGACACAGGTGGTCACAGCGGCAGGGACGGAAGTGCACAGCACAGCCAGGCAGGCAGGGAACGGTCGGGGAGTGGGGGGGACCCCAGAACACACCAATTGCCAGCATAGCTGCAGCAGCCCTCGAGACACCAAGAACGGATGCACGTGGGTGAAGGGGGGGAACACCACACAGGCAGGGAGGGGGCAAGGCACCAGGGCAACAGCCAAGGGGATGGACCCCCGGCCCAAGGGACAACAGGGAAAGGGGGACAGCGATACAGGGTCGGAGGGTGACATAAGGAAGGCAAGACAGTCAGCCGAGTGGCCACAACCCCAGGACAGGGATCCCAGGGTCAACCGCTAAGGATCCGACAGAGCTGCAGCACAACCACAGGGGAAGGGGGGGAGACTCCAGATACCCAGGTCCTGCCAGTCAACCGTGGCACTACCACCATAAGGCACCCACACAATAGACCAGCTCAAGTGGAAAAGGAAGACACACAACCAGAGAAGGGAGCAAAACCACTTTAATAACAAGGGGACATGAGCCATTAGGATGGTACAAGGGCCCTAACAATGCAGACCCCCAAACTGGCACCAGCAGCACGCTCACTGATCTCCCCATACAAGCGTGCCCCAGCACAGAGCGCCGAGGCAGCACACTGGAGCTGCCCAGCCATCTGTCCCAGGCGAAGCATGGCTAGGAAGACAACCAGAGTAGCTAGAAGGGAGAATGGAGACGGAGAAGGGGAAAGGGTGCAGCGCAATGGTGCGGGTCAGCAGGGGTCACAAAGCACACACACCCCACAAATAGACCCCAGGTCACCCTTGCCAGCACCCCAACCACTCGAATCGAGCGGGAACACGGGTGGACAACCGATGGCCCCGGAAAGGCCCGCACTCACGGTCAGAAGCCCGTCTCTCCTGCCACCAATCCATCGCCAACAATGCAGATGGTGGGAACCAACAGGATGCAGGCTGCCAGGACAAAGGTGGGAGGATGTGCTGGCGGGCCAGCGAGTGGGGATCCCCAATAGGTGCGTGGAACACACCCACGGTACTGCACCAATTGATGGGCACCAAACATGGTCCGCCACAGTACATATGTGGGCCGGTTCCTGTGCCTCGGTGCGGCGTGTAGAGAGAGTTTGTTGTGGTGTAGTGGATGAGAGGTGATAGTGACAGAGAGCAGAGCTAGAACACAGGTGGTGCTGTACATTACTGGGTGTACATGCAGAGCACAGGGAGGGGTCAGGGTGTGCTTTGCGGTGCACCCGTGGCAGCAGTCCCCATTACCTTTAGGACAGCCATTGATCGACAGGGGACGTGTGGAGCATTGTGTGGGTGTGCTTGGGCGCATAGGACATGTGGGTTGGAGGCACAGGCCACGAACGGGTGTTGGGTTAGTGCACAGCCCAGTTATTTTCCGGGTGCTTCAGCGGGGCACCTTCATAGCTGTGCAAGCCTTGAGGGCAAGCCACCCATTCACGTACAGGCTAGCAGGGTTCCCGCGTGGTGATCCATCACTGGTTCCGGTGACGGGTCCTCACGGAGTGTGTGTCTTTGGTGGTTCCGTGCTGCCTGTTGATGAGCCCCCTGAAGAGAGGGCCATCCTGTTAACGGTCCTTGCCTCCTGCTTCATGATCCTGGCCCAGGTGTTCCAGCAGTGGGCTGAGCTACTCCTGCCAGGACCCCGCTTCTACAACCATGGAACACAGTGCAGGAGGGTGCCAACATGCGCCGAGCAGCATCATTGTGCTGGGTGAGGAGGATAGCTGCTCACCAACATGCCCTGTTCGGAACATCTGTTTCTCAGGACATGTGACTTGACCTTTCCCGGTGGCCTCTCAACCTTTACGGCCAGCGTGTGACTGCCCCAATGCGGAGGATGAATTGGATGCGTTCACGCACCAGTGAATGGTGGGAGAACATGCTGGCTACCTGGACAGACGAGGAATGGACGGACCACTTCCGCATGAACCGCTCCCTGTTGACATGGCTTGGAGAGCTTCTGAACCCACATCTCCGGAGGCGAGCTACCAACATGCGGTATCCGCTGCTGCCAGGGATGCGATTGGCCATGGTGGTGTGGAGGCTCGCTACCACCCCTGATTCCTGTTGGAGCATGGGGAAGCAGTTCGAGTGGGGACCGTGACCGTTAACAGGGTGCTCCATGGCATGTGCGACCTGATAGTGGAGCTGCTGCTCGAGTGGCTCATCCAGCTCCGGGATCTCGAGGTAGTGATTTGCGGCTTCGAGGACGTGGGGTTCTCCCATTGTATCATAGCGATACACAGCACACACATCCCTATCATCTGGCCCCCACACGCTAAGACGGACTATCTGAACCGGAAGCAGGCTTTCTCAATAAATCTCCAGGCCATTGTGGATCACAGGTGCCTGTTCACAGATGTGCACACAGGCCAGTCAGGGAGGAGCCATGATGCATGCATTCTGCGGGCCTCACCCTTCTATGCCTGCATGTTCGATGGGGAGATTGCTCCCAACCTGTACCGGGTGATTGAGGGGGTATCCATGGCTCTGGTGGTGATTGGGGACCCCGCCTACCCGCTGAGCCCATGGCTCATGAGGGCCTATCCCATGGCTCACACCCCGGAGCGCAGGCTATTCAATGAGCGGCTATCATCCGCTTGGAGCATGGTGGAGCGGACCTTTGGGCAGCTCAAGATGCGTTGGCGCCTACTCATGAACAGGAGCTAGTTCTCTAGCATACCCCCATCTTTGTCCTGGCGGCCTGCATCCTGCACAGTATCTGCGAGATTGGCGGAGCTGCCCTTGACAACCCCCCACCGGTGCAGCGAGCGGGTTCAGTGCACCTGTACCAACATGTCCAGGGTGGGGCATTCAGGCGCATATTGGAGGGGAACAGAGACGCTCTCTATCGGCACATTGTTGCCCAGATGGCAGGCAACTAACTCTGGCATATGACACACACCCCTCCAAGGCCAGTGTAACCCGACCTAATAAAAATGGTTATGTAATGACTACAAGCTCCCTGTGTATTCCTGGTTTGGTACTAGGCATTCCCCTGTCCTGTGTGAGGCGTGTCCCGCGCACCGGGGTCACCAGCTTGCTTGCAGCCATGGTGGTTGTCACGTTTCAGGCTGTGGCCTGTCTCTGGATGGCAGTTAGCATAGGCAGTGCAAATGTGCTATCTATGTGCAGGCCTATACCCTTTCATGGGTGATCTGTCGTCTCCCCATCACATTCTGGCAGGCAGGAGCGGTATAGGTTCCACACCTGTATTGCACATGGCATGTCCCTGTGTGTCCATTTCCAGACCCCTCCCCACGCATGAGGCCCCCTTGACATAATGAGCAACATAGAGGTGCAGTATAACAAATTTTTTTGGGGAGGAGGGGTCTCGGAGGCAGCTGTGGAGGAACTGGGAGGGGTGCGGGCTGAAAGGGCGGCCGCACAGGCTGTTGGTGTGGGTCTATGTGGGGGAGAGGGACCCGATGCACGAGGCCAGGGAAGGGGTGCTTCTGGGGAAACCAGGGTTGGCCAAAGTGCTGGGGAGGGGGCACCTGTGGGAGGGCGCCCTAGTGGTAACCGGCTGCCATCCCTCCCTCTGTGCCTGGAGGGCCAATGTCATGCTAGGGTTCTCTCCGCAGGAGCCTCACTGCCTCCCCAATGAGGTCAAGGGCCTGTGCGGATGTCCCCTCCAGTGTGACATGGGCCCTCACCCTGTCGGCCCTGTCAAGCCGCATCTCGTGGTGGAGGGTGGCAGTCTGGCACCTGTCCCACAGGTGTTCAGTGTGGGACCAGTTGAACATCACTGCCATTATGTCCCAGTCCCTATCCCCCTCCCCTCTTTGCACCTCCCGGTTGAGGGTGAGCTTCTCTGACTGCGCTTCGGCTAACCTTCTGGTTTCCTCCAACAGTTCCCTCCCCAGTTCCTCTCTCACCCTCCGGTTCCTGGCCCGCATCTTGCGATTCCTCTCAGTGTTGCTGGTGGCAGCAACCCTCGCAGGACTGGGGGGCTCATCTGTGGAAGACATGTTACCCCATTGGGTTGTGTTGCTTGCCATTGCCGTACCCTGTACCCCTAACGGTGCATCTCTTTTGCCGCACGGAGTGCTCGTCCCCCTTCCGTGTCTGACCCTGTGTTGGTCGGGACTGATAGGGTGGGGTCCCCGTATTCCCATCCTCTGTGTCGGACCGCAGTGGTGGCCCCATATGAGCGCACCTGGGGCCATGTTGTCCCAGCACCTCATCGTGGGCATGTCTTGTGGTCCCTCCTCCCTTGTGAACCCACATCTGCATTCCTGTCAGGGGATGTTAACCCGTGTAGCTACAGTGCCCTACTGTGGGGTCCCCCAGCCCTTCCCTGTCAGGCATGGCGGGTGTATTACTCATGGGGCTACCTATGTGGCCTGCCTGCTACCCCATCACCCCGGCACTGCCTGCGACTCTTCCCATGTCTGTGGTGACCTACCATCGTTGTACAGTTAACTGGTTCTCGGGGGTGCCACCGGTTCCTCCTCGACCACCTCCTCCTCCCCCTCCCCTTCCTCCATCTCCATGACTTCCTCTCATGAACGTCCAGGCACGCTTGAGCTGTAATGGGAATGATGATCCATCAGTTGGTCCCTGCTGCCCGGCTTGGGCCCCGGTCACTGTGGCCGGGGCACTCCCCCACCCTCCCAACCCGGCCTCCCTCCACCCCTGGGCCCTGGTTGTGTACCTACCTGGATCATATTCCTCCGCATCCTGGGAGGCGTTCCGGGTGTCCGTCTACTCCTGTCTCTTATACACATCTAGATGTGTATAAGAGACAGGCCCATCCCTAGGAAATATTGAATCTTGCATTGGTACAGGTAGCTGGACGAGGTTACCCATGAGGTCCCTTTGTAGCTTACTTAATTTTTAATCAGTAGTTTATCTTACAGCCATTTTACTTTTAAGTTTAGAGCTTTATTGCTTTATTTTTATATGATATTAGATATATTTGTTGAGGCATTATTAGAGGTATGCTAACAGTTAGGCCTGACCCAGTTAAGATAAAAGCCAGCAGGACCAGGATGCTTCCTGTCTCACTACAAATTTGGGTGAAGGTATTTGGGGATGAATTGACAACATGCTCTGTATTAGAAGTTAATAGTTACCCTGTGTTTGTAGTAGGTAGTGGAGCTTATGCAGTAATGGGGATGGGGAGAGGAGCAGCGGACTGGAATTACCAATGCAGTTTCAACACTGTAAATTGCTGGGATAAATTCTGTAGCCATAGGGCCTCTTGTCATAATTGCCAAAGGGGAACAGCCCACAATTCCTTGCTGGAGAAAAGAGCTCCCTGCATAGAGGCCTTTGTGGTATTTTGTGTTTAAGATTTGAGATGTCCCAAATGGCATGCTAGGAAACTCATTTTTATTTTTTAAAAGTATAATCATTTGCAGGGATTAGTTAATTTGCATAATTGATTCTGCTTGCAGAATTGGATGTTCTACTCACAGTATTTGGGTTTCAAGGTTACAGAAATTGGAAAAAAATTGCAGACTACATGGAATCCTGCTTATGTTGATGGTTACTTCATTTTTATGTTGATAGGTGATTAAGCGCATACAAATAAGGAAAACAGAGTTTTGAGTGTTGTTGGGAGATGAGGACAAAAAGCTTTAACTTTAGGTGGAGATTAATATTTATTATTATTATTATTATTATTATCAAGCATTTATATAGCACCAGCAATGTACCTGGCACTTTACAAAGTAATTGAATAGACACGGTTCCTGTCCTAGGGCTTACAATCTGAGAGATGGGGGGAGACGAAGGAAGGGGAACAGAGGGAGAGACAAGGAGTGTAACATTTACGAAGATGCGNTGCATCCTGCACAGTATCTGCGAGATTGGCGGAGCTGCCCTTGACAACCCCCCACCGGTGCAGCGAGCGGGTTCAGTGCACCTGTACCAACATGTCCAGGGTGGGGCATTCAGGCGCATATTGGAGGGGAACAGAGACGCTCTCTATCGGCACATTGTTGCCCAGATGGCAGGCAACTAACTCTGGCATATGACACACACCCCTCCAAGGCCAGTGTAACCCGACCTAATAAAAATGGTTATGTAATGACTACAAGCTCCCTGTGTATTCCTGGTTTGGTACTAGGCATTCCCCTGTCCTGTGTGAGGCGTGTCCCGCGCACCGGGGTCACCAGCTTGCTTGCAGCCATGGTGGTTGTCACGTTTCAGGCTGTGGCCTGTCTCTGGATGGCAGTTAGCATAGGCAGTGCAAATGTGCTATCTATGTGCAGGCCTATACCCTTTCATGGGTGATCTGTCGTCTCCCCATCACATTCTGGCAGGCAGGAGCGGTATAGGTTCCACACCTGTATTGCACATGGCATGTCCCTGTGTGTCCATTTCCAGACCCCTCCCCACGCATGAGGCCCCCTTGACATAATGAGCAACATAGAGGTGCAGTATAACAAATTTTTTTGGGGAGGAGGGGTCTCGGAGGCAGCTGTGGAGGAACTGGGAGGGGTGCGGGCTGAAAGGGCGGCCGCACAGGCTGTTGGTGTGGGTCTATGTGGGGGAGAGGGACCCGATGCACGAGGCCAGGGAAGGGGTGCTTCTGGGGAAACCAGGGTTGGCCAAAGTGCTGGGGAGGGGGCACCTGTGGGAGGGCGCCCTAGTGGTAACCGGCTGCCATCCCTCCCTCTGTGCCTGGAGGGCCAATGTCATGCTAGGGTTCTCTCCGCAGGAGCCTCACTGCCTCCCCAATGAGGTCAAGGGCCTGTGCGGATGTCCCCTCCAGTGTGACATGGGCCCTCACCCTGTCGGCCCTGTCAAGCCGCATCTCGTGGTGGAGGGTGGCAGTCTGGCACCTGTCCCACAGGTGTTCAGTGTGGGACCAGTTGAACATCACTGCCATTATGTCCCAGTCCCTATCCCCCTCCCCTCTTTGCACCTCCCGGTTGAGGGTGAGCTTCTCTGACTGCGCTTCGGCTAACCTTCTGGTTTCCTCCAACAGTTCCCTCCCCAGTTCCTCTCTCACCCTCCGGTTCCTGGCCCGCATCTTGCGATTCCTCTCAGTGTTGCTGGTGGCAGCAACCCTCGCAGGACTGGGGGGCTCATCTGTGGAAGACATGTTACCCCATTGGGTTGTGTTGCTTGCCATTGCCGTACCCTGTACCCCTAACGGTGCATCTCTTTTGCCGCACGGAGTGCTCGTCCCCCTTCCGTGTCTGACCCTGTGTTGGTCGGGACTGATAGGGTGGGGTCCCCGTATTCCCATCCTCTGTGTCGGACCGCAGTGGTGGCCCCATATGAGCGCACCTGGGGCCATGTTGTCCCAGCACCTCATCGTGGGCATGTCTTGTGGTCCCTCCTCCCTTGTGAACCCACATCTGCATTCCTGTCAGGGGATGTTAACCCGTGTAGCTACAGTGCCCTACTGTGGGGTCCCCCAGCCCTTCCCTGTCAGGCATGGCGGGTGTATTACTCATGGGGCTACCTATGTGGCCTGCCTGCTACCCCATCACCCCGGCACTGCCTGCGACTCTTCCCATGTCTGTGGTGACCTACCATCGTTGTCCAGTTAACTGGTTCTCGGGGGTGCCACCGGTTCCTCCTCGACCACCTCCTCCTCCCCCTCCCCTTCCTCCATCTCCATGACTTCCTCTCATGAACGTCCAGGCACGCTTGAGCTGTAATGGGAATGATGATCCATCAGTTGGTCCCTGCTGCCCGGCTTGGGCCCCGGTCACTGTGGCCGGGGCACTCCCCCACCCTCCCAACCCGGCCTCCCTCCACCCCTGGGCCCTGGTTGTGTACCTACCTGGATCATATTCCTCCGCATCCTGGGAGGCGTTCCGGGTGTCCGTCCACTCTGTGTGTGCCCCCCATCCCCGGGGTCTGTTACCCTGTGGGTTTTGTGGGTGCATGCAGAGGATGATGTTACTGTGAGTGGTTTCTTGGGCTGCCTTCTCCCCCCTGTGTGCTGGGGCTGTCCCCTTCCGCATCCTAGCGGGGCTCGCCAGGGGCAGCTTTCTCCCCCTGCTACAGGGGGGTGTTGTTAATGCCCTCTTTCTGCCCCTGGCGAAGGTGGTGCCGTGTATGCGGGAGGCAACTATATATCCATCCATGCAGAGGAACCGGTCCAGCTCATCATGGAATTCCATTGTACGCATGGCATGGCCAGACTTGAGATTGTTGTCCTTGATATACTTATATCCGGACCTCAAGTCCTTTCCCTGCTGCATGCACTGGGTGACATCCCTGTTGTACCCCTGCCGCTGCATCTCCTGGGAGATGGCTTCATAGACCTGTCTGGTCTTGTAGCTGCGCACCAGGTCGTGCTGGACCTTTTCAGCCCCCCACACGCGTATGAAGTCCCTGGTCTCCTGCCTTGACCAGGGCTCCCCCTTTTGGGTACTGCATGGGGGGCCTTCCGGCTTGGTACCTGCCCGGTGAATGTGGTGACAGTGGAACCGGTCATCTCCTGTTGGGGCTATTGCATGGGGGTTAGCATCCATCCCACAGTCCCCCTTTCGCACCTGTTGGGTGCTCCCTCCCCTCTCTCCCTGGGGGGCATCGCAGGCTTTCCTGACTGTCATGGAGGCCCTCCGTGGCCATCTCCCCGGTGGTGCGTTGCTCCTGGGTCTGGGTGCTCTCCTGTGTGTGTAACAGTTAGCTGTCAGCTGCCCGTCCTGTGCTCCCTCGGGATGTGTTCTGGTATTGGCATGCGGGCCCCCCCTTCCTTGGTTGTTGTACCCTCGCTCTTACCTCGCTGTTGGTTGTACTCCTATCCCTGTGCCCCGTGGCTGTGGTGGGATGTGGGGATGTGGGTGAAGCCGCGGTATGCCCTCGGCCCTGTGATGGGAGAGGTGTGCTGTGATTAGCCATTTTGCTTCCCCCCCTATGCTGTTGGGCCAGGCCCCCCTCCCCTGGCAGACCCGGGGTCCCGTTGCTTTCCCTGGCCCATCTCGCGTGTGTCATGGTGCTGGCTCCCTTGGTCTTGTTGGTGGCTTTCCTACCAGACATCTTGGGAACCGGTGCACCCCTGTCACATTTCAGTTCTCCTTTAAGGGCTCCCGGCTGGGTGTCCAGCGTCTCCCCCGGTGGATGTATCTGCTTGGGGGCACCTGCGTGGCCTCTCTAACAATCTCTCTGTGGTTTCAGCAGACCCATCCCCGTGGGTGTAGATGTTTTGGTATTTACACGGATGGGTGGGTGTTGAACACACATCTCCACCCACCTCCACCCACGGAGCATGCCGGCTCCTTCTCAGCTGCTCCATGGGTGTTGGTCGGTGTTGGTGGGTGGGTCGTGCACGCGCACCCACCCACTTGTGGACTTTTACACGGACACTGTCCCACTCATCCGATGGGTGTTTATGGGCATTCGTGGGTGGGTGACGTCCATGTAAAAAAGGCCTACATCTTCTGAGGAAGCCGTGGCACAGCAAACCCTAGATAATGGTAAGACTAGAATTAAGCCTCAGAAATGCTTGGCTCCCAGTTGCTCCAACTAGACATCTCTTTGATTTTATCCCTGTTTCTTACCTTTCCTGATGAACCTGGCTCTTCACCCTTCTCACTCCCTGCAATCCTGAGAACTGTCATTTCCTGGAATTGGAGCACTTGGAAGGAGACTTTGGTTTCAGGAAGCCCCAGTTAAAAATGTCCAAAGCAGCGTGTCATCAAGGGAAGGAGTATTGTTAATTCCACTGATTTGGGGATTTAGGTCCTTCTTTTGGCCTGATGTTTGAATATTTTTTTTCTTAACATTTCTATGCCGCCCCCTCATGCCCACGGCATATCGGGGTGGCTAACAATACAATAAAACAATAAAATACATTAAAACCAACATCAATTTAAAAATAATTTTTAAAAAACCCAACCCTAACCCTACCCTCCAGTTCCCCCAAATCCCCCACCCCATCCCACCAATCTCCCACATTTACACCTCCCTCCTCCCCTCCCCTCCAAAGGCCTGGGAGAACAGCCAAGTCTTGCATGCTTGCTGAAAGGCGAGCAGACCTGGGGCCAGGCGGGCTTCCTTCGGTAGGGAGTTCCACAACCGTGGCCCGATCACCGAGAATGCCCTCTCCATGGTGGCACCCGCCTTACACGGGGGACCTCCAGATGGGTGCCCCCAGTGAATCGGAGGGTTCGTCCTGAGTCACGGAAGGTGAGGTGGTCCCTGAGATAAGAGGGGCCGATACCGTATAGGGCTTTGTATACCAATACAACACCTTGAACTTGGCTCGGTATGCTATAGGCAGCCAGTGCGGAGAGTGGAGCACTGGTGTAATGTGCTCACGGCGACCCGTCCCTGTAAAGAGACGGGCCTCCGCATTCTGCACCAGCTGCAGCCTCTGAACCAATATCAAGGGAAGCCCCAAGTAGAGTGTGTTGCAGTAGTTGAGCCTCGAGGTAACGAAGGCATGGATGAGAGTGGCCAGGTCAGGTCTGGAGATGTACGGGCACAGCCTCCGCACCAGATACAGCTGGCGGAAGGCAGCTTTAGCCACCGCCTCCACCTGCCGATCCAGGCGGAAGTCTGCATCCAAAATCACCCCCAGACTCCGAACCTGCTGGGCAACCGGAGGGCAGACCCCTCCAATAGGG
Source organism: Sphenodon punctatus (assembly GCA_003113815.1). Classification (NCBI taxonomy): domain Eukaryota; kingdom Metazoa; phylum Chordata; class Lepidosauria; order Sphenodontia; family Sphenodontidae; genus Sphenodon; species Sphenodon punctatus. The sequence goes on along the minus strand of QEPC01001665.1, from coordinate 2,083,342 downwards.
GGAGCCGACACCTCCTTCGCCCTCCCTACTACCATCACCTCCATCTTTTCTGGATTCAGCTTCAGTCTGCTCTGCCTCATCCAATCTGCCACAGCCTCCAGACACTGGGAAAGTACCGAGATGGCAGGACCTGGGTCCGTTGAAAAAGAGAGGTACAGCTGCGTGTTGTCAGCATACTGGTGACAACACCCCCCAAACCGTCTCACAATCTCCCCCAGGGGCTGCATATATACATTAAATAACAGTGGAGACAGAATGGAACCCTGAGGAATGCCACAGGTCAAGGTCCGGGGGCTTGATGTTTCAGCTCCCAGCACCACCCGCTGACTTCTATCTGAGAGGAATGAGCGGAACCATCCAAGAATGGTCCCGTCCAGGCCCCCCAGATCTTGCAGCTGTCTCAACAGCAACCCGTGGTCCACGGTATCAAAAGCGGCTGAGAGATCTAGCAGGCCCAAAAATGTCGAACATCCTGCATTCATCTCCTGGCAGAGATCGTCAGCCAAAGCCACCAACGCCGTCTCAGTACCATAGCCGGGGTGGAACCCAGATTGAAAAGGGTCAAGGAAACCGATGCTATCAAGATGCTGCTGGAGCTGCAGTGCCACCGCCCGTTCAATAACCTTTGTTAAAAAGGGAAGGTTAGAGACAGGGTGGTAGCTGGCGAGCGCATCCACATCTAAAGATGGCTTCTTCAGCAGGGGATGCACCATATCCTGCTTAAGGCTGGGCGCCAATCTACCCTGCCAAAGCGACGCATTGATAAACCTCTCCAGAACCGTCCCTAACGTCTCCCTGGAGGCTTTCACCAACCAGGACGGGCACGGAAAGAGTTGACAACTGGTGGCCCTAACAGACCCCAGGATATCCACCGCATCGGCTGGCGTCACTTCCTGAAACTCAACTCAAGAAGATGGACCAGACGGGGCCTCTGCAACCTCACACTCCTCACTTACTGCCTTCAATCCGGTGTCGAAGTCGCTCTGGATCCAAGCAATCTTGTCTGCGAAGTAGGTGGCAAATTGCTCACAACAGGCCTGGGACAAGTCCCCATCCAGGCGGAAGGAGGCCGGACTGACCAGCCCCCGAGCCACCTGAAATAGCTCCGCCGGGCGTGACTTCACAGACGCTATGAATTCCTTCTTCGCTGCCCTCACAGCCTCAACATAGGACCTCAAATGAGCCCTATGGAGAAGATGGAGCAGGTGTCAGCACTTCTTATGGAGCAGGTGTCAGCACTTCTTTGGAAGCCAAAATCTGAGCACTTGGAGCAAGACACATTACAGTCTTGTATCCAAGAACACCTGTGCTAAAGGACTAACTAATACTTAAAGCATGCAGCTAATTTCTAGTTTTTTAAATCTCTAGATCAAAAAGACTGAGAGATTCAAGCCTAAGGAAATTTGCTGCATTAGATGGGGAAATGGAGTCAGAGAGGCATCATGATGTGGTGAAAGTCAGAAAGTTGGTCAGTGGCATAGTATCCAGGTGTTCTGATTCCCTCTCCTCCTTTACAAGGAGGGCCTACACCATCAGAAATATGAAGTAGGAACTTACTGTAGTGCAGGAGTAGTGAAGGCCTATTCTGACCCACAGAAATATTTCATTTGGTCCCTCTCCAATTCTTGGATCTGGCCATGAATCCACTCCCTCTCCTCAAGCATGGAAAGAGTGAGCTTGGAGACAGGAGTGGAGATGAGGGCATGTACTCAGGGACAGAGGTTGGAACTACTGCATATATCCATGATCTTGATGCTTCCTTTTTTTATCCCATCCTGAGCACAACTTTTAAGTACTCCTACACACAACTCCTATCCAGCCAATGGAGTTCATTAATTTTCACAGTAATCTGCAGAAAATAAAAGGTTCCCCATCCCTTTTGTAGTGCATCAAAGAGTTGTCTTAATCTTGACATGAGAATGACAGATGTTCCTGAAAAAACCTGCAGCCTTGTTTTCATTTGGTAAATTTTCTATTCCACTTGCAATTGTTCTCTGTTAATTGTTCCCTGCTCTACATGGGGTTGCCCCAATGACTGTTCGAAAGCTGCAGCTGGTGCAGAATGCGGCGGCTTCACTCCTTTCGGGGATGAGTCACTGGGAGCGCATCACACTGGTGTTCCAAAGTCTGCACTGGCTGCCCATAGCTTTCTGGGCACAATTCAAAGTTCTGGTTTTGACCTTGAAAGGCCTAAATGGCCTGGGTCCCACATATCTGAAAGACCAACTATCCTACCAGGCCGCTATGCGGCAGCGTTTTCGGTTGCTGCCCCTATTTTGTGGAACTCCCTTCCCCAGGAGGTTCGTTTGAGGCCAAGCCTGGCTATCTTCCAGAAGTGATGGAAAATATTTTTATTTGAAAGCACATTTGGCAGGCAGGGATAAATAGGGCTTGGGTAGGTTTTGGGGTAGGGTCGTAGAGGAGGGAGGCAGTTTGAGGGGAGGGTTGTGTGTTTTTATTGTTGAACTTTATTGTTTTTATTGATTGTGAGCCGCCCGGAGCCTTATGGAAAGGGTGGCATATAAATATAAATAAATAAATAAAGATTTTGCCATACTCCTCTCCCAGAGGTTGGCTAGAGAGAATGTGGTAGAATATTGCAAATGTCCTCTCCTCTCTGTTCTCTGGGACTGAGTGTGCACCTTCCTTGATTGGCCAGCTCTCTTACTAGTTTTGAAAAGTGAGAGACCAGGAAATCCGATCTCCCACATCTCGAGCTCTCCGCCACAGAAAGGTGTTAGGGAGTGTTCAGATTAGGTATAAAGTAATGCTTCGGATAGGAGTCTAGAGCTGAACTTGGGCAAGATTGCAGGACAGTACTTTTTGGCACCATTTTGTAGGCTGTTCCAAAAACCTTGGGCCTAGCTGGCAGAAGTCTCACTGTGAAGGCCATTAGATTTAATTGACAATGGACTGGCAGCCGGAGAATGGGTGATATCTGGTTTTGGATCAAATCCGAAACCAAAATGCTCTGGGGATAGGGTTGGAGCGAGGCTGTCCAGTTTGAATGATTTCACCTACATGCCTGTAAAATATAGAGGGTAATGTTGGGGTTTCTGTCTTTGCTTTCTTCTTATAACCTGCAGAGGTAAATGATCTAACCCACCCCTTTGATTAAAGTACCAGTGCCAGGGACAAAAGAAAACTGAAAATGCATTAATGGCCTTTCATGCATCTGTTTAAAATATACAAATAATTCTTATTTTAGATGATTTTTTGCATGTCATCTGTATCCCAAAAAATCATGCAATAATAAGATGGAAGGAGAAATGGAGAGGTGTAATTAATGACACAGTTGTAGTTTGAATAGGATCTCAAGGTAGAGATTTATGGAGAAAGCCTCGTGTGGACAGCAGGAGTTGCAACGCAGAAGGGTTTTGTGCCATCAGTGGCCAAGTTGATGGAGGCATAAGAAATGAAGCGTGTACTAGGTGAATGATAATAGTAGCGATGCCTGAACTTTCTGTTTTGCTGAGTTCTGTCTCAGAGCAAATGATGCTTGGATGAAAGATACAACAAAGTGAGACTATCATGCATAGTTTTGTTGGGCTACATGCCCAATTAGCTTTGCTTCTAGGGCCAAGCAAAACAGACTGTGCCGCTCAGATAGCAAGGCAGGTTTATTGGTCTGGTTTTTTTGCATCTTCACTACTCTGGCGAGAGCAGGAGATTAGAATAAAGCTGAAACAGTTATTTGTGTGAATATCAGTAACCACCGGTTTTGCTGAGCCAAACCAATCTGATAATGATTGGTTATCAGTTAATAACTGTTTACCAATACTTGACCAATATTACCACATTAATATGTTGCCATTTTGCCATTCATTTCAATCCCATGGTTATAATTTTGTTCTGTTTGCCACAACTCTTTTCCTGTTCACCCCCCCAGACTAGGATTTAAATTTAACTTGGATTCCCATTGGATATCTGGTTATCAAAAACATTCAGTATTGTGGGAATTTGGTTAACTGTTAACAATATTAACTAATATTTCAGAATATTGGTCACCAATAACATTATTAACCAATATTTCAGAAAGTTGGCTAAATTAGGTATTCATTTCAGCTGTAAACTAGGGGGCTGGGAGGGGAGAGTTCAGGATCTTCTGCATGACAGAATGTTTGCCACTGCTTCCGTCAACGTGAGCACATTGTGGAGCAGATTGTGCATCACTGAACCTACTGTGAAGAGACTATGCTGTTCCCTTTCATATGAGGCAGGAGGATACTGATGTGTGATATATCTCTGTTTCTCCCTCTTCCCTGTCTCTCCCTAGTTTCTCCTAAATTGTAAGCCCCTGTCTTTAGGGATCCTGTCTCTAAGTAATGATTGTTCCATGCCAAGCACACTGCTGGTGCTATATACATAATAAAAGCAAAAATGACTCCACATTTAGAAAATGCAAACATGCTGCTCACAATCAGTTCAGTCAGTTCAAAACTGTTACCCACAATAGTGGGAGACAAAATGACTATCCTGATTTGCATAAATATTTATTTATTTATTTATTTATTTAAAGGATTTTTATCCTGCCCCTCCTGCCACAGGCAGCTTGGGGCAGCTAACAATCTAAATATATAAACAATGTAAAAACATACATTAAAACAATTTATAACATGGGAAAAGTTTAAAAAGAATATAAAGAAAAACCCACCCAACCTAACCCTCTGCCTCCCTCCCATCACCTATCTCCCTGGTTTTGTTGATTTGATTTGATTTGATTTTGTTGTGTTGATTTGCTTAAACTTATTCACACTTAAAATAGCCCATTGTCTAACTTTGAGAGTGGTCTGAAAAATCTGTGGTTTTTGTTTGTCAGATTTTTTAAAAATACAGTTTAATTAAAATAAACAAAAACAATCACAGAATCTGACATCCCCTTTTCACATGACAGACTTGAATCCCTGATCTTCAGGCTAGGCCTGAAACAAGAAATCTCGGCAAGTGCTGTTTCTGTCAGAAGCAGGGCATTCACTAAGATTCACACAATGTGGAAACTTACTGGCTTTCCTGCTGTTTTTGTCATTTTCTGTTATTTTTTGCAAGTTGATTGGGGCTGCTATGAACCCATCCCAAACCCCATTTGTGCCCTGCATGCACCCCTGCGGGGCTGTGGAGATGAAAGACATACCAGCTAAGCACCAGGGAACTGCTGGAATTTCTCTGAAAGTGCCGTAAAACGAGTAAATTTCCGGAAAGTGATGAAAAGTCCCGGAAAGTGATGAAAATGACAAAAAATGGCAGAACTGCCAAATCACCGGAAAATGATGAAGTACTGATGGACACTCGTGCGTCCCCCAAAAGGTCGGTATTTCCATTTGGAACAGAAGTACTTGCTCATCTCAGCCCTGCTTCAAACTTTTCTTTTCAAAGTTGTTCTACTTGAGCTCCAGAAGCAACTGCTGCTTCATGTTTTGAATTTAGTCAATAATAGCTAAGTACTAGTTAAATAGCTGTTTGTTAGATTGTGATAGCTATATTATTTATTTATTTATTTATTTATTTATTTAACATATTTATATCCTGCCCCTCCTGTAAACAGCTCGGGGCGGCTAACAAATTTCCATTATTAATAGTGTGAGGACGGCGAACAATAATATAAACAATAAAACAATTTAAAACAATTAAAAAATCACCAATACAGGGAAAAGAAACCCACCCTACCCCTACCCCACTCACCCACGCTACCCCTTGCCAAAGGCCGGGCAGAACAGCCAGGTCTTACATAAACGCCGAAATCTCAGGAGAGTGGGGGCCAACCGAGCCTTCTCCGGGAGCGAATTCCACAACACAGGGGCGCCCACCAAAAAAGATCTAACATTGGTGGCCACCCACCTCACCCTTCGAAAAGGCTCTCACGGACAATCTCAAGGGTCGCACGGACATATGGGGAGTGAGATGGTCCCGCAGATCTGTTGCCTGGGCACGGAGGGGGTGGGGTGTGTGTGACCGCTGCAGCCGGTGGGTGGGGGTGCGTGCGCGCTCCCACCCATCATCTACGTATGAAGCAATTGGCAACAACAGAGGTTATTCCGTGCGTGGAGGTGGGTAGAGATGAGTGTGCGTCCGTGTAACAGCCACCCCCACTGCCACCACACCTCACTCAGCGCACACCCATGCCCTCCATGGCGGCCCATGTGAAAAGGGCCCGAGATACATACTGTATGTGTTCACAGTAGGTAAATGGAAATTCCTCCTGTGGTGGAATTGCTGTAGGTGGAACTTGTTAAGCCAGCAAGGTCCAGACCCTGCACACACAATGGCATAATTAGAAGCCTTAGAGCAGGGACCTGTGTTCCCTGCTTTAGACCACAGATCCCTGCCTAAGAGAAAAGCAAAGCAATGTGGCCTGTGACTTGGGGATCACCAGAAGGTCATTTTTGGCACTTGTTCTAAGGCAGGAGCATTACAGTAACAAAACTCTGGGTGTCTTTGTATGAGGACGAAACCAACTCTTTTCAAGGGCAAAAATATTAAAGAGGGATTTTGAATTATTGTAAATGAGCAGAGAAGACTCCAATTCCAAAGCCAACAGGGCAGGGGTGACAATGGATAACATTTTTGCAAATCTTGTCCTTGTCCTGTTGGCTAGAGACGGTCATGTCAATGTTGGCTGTGTTCACAAGGCACTTTTTAACGTTTTCTGCCCTGATCCTAACTCCTGCTTTGAGCAGCTTCTAAAAGCCAATGAAGAAAGTGAAATTTTTGTTTGCTGCTTTTTCTCCTTGCCATGTGATCATAGCCACTGGGCTAAGGAACTCCCAAGTTACACTGTAATGAAATACTGAGCTGAAATTAGTAGAAATGGGAGAAAATAAGTTAGGATAAATGCAGACTGGATATTGCAGAGGATCTGTTAGGTTACAAAATTGCCTTCCATGGGAGGCTGCAAGTCATGTTAGTTAAAATATTTAGATTTCTCCTGGAGAAATCCCTTGGGAATAGACTGTGGTCCTTTTTACATGGACGGAGGTGGGTGGGGGATGGGTGTTTCGCCGCGGTGGGTAGAGGTGGGTGTGTGTCCATCGCACACCCATCTCCACCCACAAAGCCTTCCGGAAATCCGGAGGAGGCTTCGTGGGTGGAGATGGGTGGAGGTGGGTGTTGCGTGGGAGCGCACATGCACTTTCACCCATCCCGCTCCGTGTTCACATGGGCAAACACTGAGTGGACACCCATCCCCCCATTCACCGCTGGCCGTTTACATGGACAGTCCGCTGCACACCTGTCTACACACCAAGCTCGGGGGGAGGGCATCTGTGTAAAAATGGCCTGTATGGAGTAGTCCTAGCACTGGCAATAGGTGGGAGAATAGCCAAGACCAAATCTCTATGGGACAAGACCCATTGAGTGTGCTTGGATATAAACAGCACAGACCTAAGTTCCGAAACAAGAAATGACCTGTGTACAAAGCAAGCGAGGTACATAGAAGTATGTACAGTAGTCATCCCTGGGGCTGGGAATGCATAGGAGGAAGTAGACCCACTCTCTTCTAATCATCCGAGAGCCCTCTGCTGAGCTCCTCTCGCTGCACCACTCTGAATGGATGATGGGGCCAAACCTGTGAGGGGATGAATCTTAGGACTCCTAACACTAGTGTTTCCCAAGGTGGGGCAAGAGGCTATGTTTGGGTCCATCACTTGAGTCAGTAATACAACTTCATAGCTGTACTTTGTTAAACAGTTTAATGGTTGCAATAAAAATGATTTGTAATAATTGCAGACTATTTACTTTTGGTTTCTTTATGAATTCTATTTTACAGGGCTGGCATTACCACAGGGTGACCTGGGGTGACTGCCCTTGGCCCTGCTCTTTCTGAGGACCCTGCAGTGGCCTCTATTTCACACAACACTTTAACCCTTCCCCATTGCAAACACACTGCTTGTTCCTTAAGCTGTGTTTGCCTCGTACAGTAGCCGTGTATTCACACAGTTGCTGATTTCCCAGCTGAAAGACCCACCCGTTGCATCATGTGGCAGAAAACAGGAGCAGAGAAAATGGTAACAGGTTCACACAACTCAGAATGTGGCTTTGTGCAACTACTCATTCTGAAAGAGTGCTATGTGAATGAACCGCCTCACTCCCCATGTAACCGTGCGACCCTTGAGATCGTCCGTGGGGGCCTTTTTGGAGGTTCTCCGGGCAAGGTGGGTGGCCACCGATGTTAGATCTTTTTTGGTGGCTGCCCCTGTGCTGTGGAATTCGCTCCCGGAGGAGGCTCGGTTGGCTCCCACTCTCCTGTCATTTTGACATTTATGTAAGACCTGGCTGTTCCGCCAGGCTATTGCCGAGGCGGAGTTGGAGGGTTGTTTTCCCCCCCTACATATTAGAATTTTTAAACTTTTAAAATCGTTTTATTGTTTTATTCTTTTATCTTGTTTTTCGCCGCCCTGGGCTGCCCTGTGGGCAAGAGGGGCGGGATAAAAATTGTATATAAATAAATAAACCCCAAATCAGATTAGCATAGCTCCCCACTCCTTTGGCCAATCAACTCTGCCCTGCCCCGCACTGAATACATTTTGCTCTCTCATGCGCTTACATTTACTTACATCCACCCACCCACCCACCCACCCACTCCCAACATTCCAAGTGCATAACAAAGGGCAAAAGTTATTATGCTTATCATTCTACTTACTTTCTTGTCATTCCATCATCTCCTCATTGTCCTCTCAAGTGCTTTTTCTTGGGAGACCTTTCCTGGTTGCATTTTTCAGACATGCTGCTGCTGTTTGAAGAGGTGTCTGAGGCTTGACTCACAGTCTTTTTGTGTGTCTCTCTCCTCCTGAAAGAGGGACTTTGACCCCCTGAAAGAAGGAGAGTGGGATTCAGCACCCAAAGAGGGACCGACCCTCTTCAGTAAAGACTGTTGGCAGGTATGAATTAGGTGCAGTGTACAGCTATACAAATGGATGGTGCAACCGCACCTGGAATATTGTGTGCAGTTCTGGTTGCCCCATCTCAAAAAAGACATAGCTGAATTAGAAAATGTACAGAGAAGGGCAACGAGAACGATAAAGGGTATGGAGCAGCTTCCGTTCAAAGAGAGACTTGACAAGCAGGGTCTCTTCAGCTTAGAGAAGACTGAGAGGGGACATGATAGAGGTTTATAAAATATTGAGTGGTGTGGAATGAGTAGATAGGGAATGGTTATTTACCCTCTCAAATAGTACTAGAACTAGGGGACACTCCATGACACCAGTTGCTGGAAGATTTAAAACAAATAAAAGGAAGTACTTTTTCACTCAATACATAATTAACTCATGGAATTTGTTGCCAGAGGATGTTGTCAAGGTCAGTAGTATAACTGGGTTTAAAAAAAGGACTTGATAAGTTCTTGGAGAGTAGGTCCATGAATGGCTATTAGCCAAGTAGCTTACGGGATGAACTTCTTACTGTTGGGACCTGGGAATGAACAACGGGGAATGGATTGCCCATTGTGACTATTGGTTCTTCTCCCATGCGATCGAGATTGGCCACTGTTGGAGGACAGGATGCTGGGCTTGATGGACCATTGATCTGACTCAGTATGGCACTACTTATGTTCTTATGTTCTTAAGTGCAGAGGTCAAAATGCTATCTGCTGCCTGGGTCGGTGTAGTTAAAAAGACCACCCCTTCCTGCTCAGACACTGCTGTCAGGAGTTCTGCCATAGTTCTAACAGCTTCCCTTGCACTGAGGACATTTTCCCATGGACAGTTAGTCCGACTCCGGACTAATTGAATGTAGTCTGGACTAGGCTGTCTATCTGAATGCTGTCAATGGTGCTTATTAGCCTGGACTAAGAAATAAGCACGCTGGGGTTTATAACAACCGTTCTTAAACTAGTCCAGACTAATGTCCATCTGAAGTACTAGTGCTTATTAGTTCAGTCTAGTTGACTATCCAGTACTTATTGCCTCAGAGTCCAACAGCAAGACCTGACAGACACGCTAGGCATTTTATGCCTCTATGGTTTGTAGGATCACATGAAGTGACGTTTCAGTCATAGAAAACATGCATTTTTCATAAGTGTTCCTTAAAAAATTGCAGAGGTGGCAACCCTAGCCAGGGAATGGCGGTTTGCATTGTAGGAGGATAGTGATTATAACAAGGGGTGGGGAGTAGAAATGCTAATTCAGGTGGGGGCTTGGGCTGGGGTTGTCTGGGTACCTTGAATTAAAGGGAACAGGGGGAAGACTCTGGGAAGAGTCTTTCCCCCTAGGAAGATGCTAGGCATTTTATGCCTCTATGGTTTGTAGGTGAAGTGACGTTTCAGTCACAGAAAACATCACAATGGGATGGCCAAAAAGCAGTGCGGGATTGAAGAAATACAGCCACAGAGACTCTAGGCACCAAGCTAACTGCAATGTTCTGTTCACACGGCTAGTCTGTCTAAAAGGTATCAGTCTGTTGGTGTGGACTAATAAACCCTGGAGTTTATACAAACTAGTCTGGACTAGTTTCTCCGTGTGAAAACGCTCTAAGGTAACTTGCAGCCTCACTCCCCATGTTCCACCTGCCCTGTTACAAGAGTGTTCTGTCCCAGCAGCTCTTCATGACTGAACCAATCCTAGCAAGGCAAAGTAGAGATAGGAAAAGGCTGGGAAAGGAGGATGCTGTTTAAAAACTGGGATTTGGGCTGGTGTAATTGTGGCCATTAAATCCGCTCTTCCCTTCCTGATTATTAGCCATTTCAAATGGAATGGGTTTTGCATCCAAAGTGAGTCTCCGAACAGATGATTAATGGTTTAAACTGTAATAACTTTACGTTTTATAGAACCCTGCTAGGAGTCTGCATCTGGTGAGCCAAGCTATTTAAAGCTGTGTTAATTCTGTTAATTGCTCTACGTTTATTTGGATTGCTGGCACCTGCAGGCTTTGGGATAATGTGGGTCTTTTTAGTTTCTCCCTCTGTCTCTTGCTGCGGAAAATGGAAAGGGCTATTTCCTCAGCTAGAACCAACAACCTTGGTAGAACGTCCTGACTGGAGCACTTCTCTTCGAAATTCCTTCTTCCACCACAGCAGAATGCAGAGATTTGCCAGCCAGAGGCAGGATGCTGGTTGGGTTGGGGCAGGAGTAAAGACACCGCCCTGTTTTCTTGTGCACTTGCTATCATCAGAAAGTGGCAGCATTGGGGAACAGAGCCAGTGATTTGAAGAGGCTGATCAGATCCACCCCCATTCCGCTGTGCTTCTCAGCTGCTGTCTGCCAATGTTTGATTTCTGCTCTGTGAAGTGCTCCACTAGGTTTCAATCCCAGCAAGCTAGAGAATATACGGGGGAAAGCCTGCTAGTGATTTGTTTAACCTAAATTAGGCAAAATCTTCTGAAATGGAAAAGAGAATTTGAGACAAAGTACTCTTGTGAAATAAACAGGGACATTTAGATTTGAAATGAGAGCCAGTGGTTTGAAATGGAGAAACTTTGTATGCATTTCTACATCATCCCCTGAGTGGGGAAAGCTGAAAAAATGCACTCTTTGACACTTGAGGCTGGACTGGGCAAAACCCCAGTGAACACAACAGTCCTGCCTTGCTCCCCAATTGAAAGTGCTTAGCTTTTACCTATTTCTGTGGTGGTGTTTTTTGTGAGGCAGAGGGAAGAGCTGAAAAGAGACAATGGAGGGACTCTCCCTTTGCCTGTAGAAATGTTGCAGCTGCTGTAAAGTTCTGCACAGAGTTACTCTCAACTGAGGCTGCTTTCTTACAGTGCCAGGGAAATTGCAGCTCTATTCTCACAGAAATTAGCACACACACATAGAAATGCGCTATTCTGCTTTTCTCCCACAAAGATACCTGACTGTGATTGTAAAGAGCTACACCAGGGGACCCAGTCAGGTGCGAGTGTTCTCGTGGGCGAAAAGCTGAATAGCGAATTCCTACGTGCACTAATTCCTCTGAGAATAGATCTGTGATTGCCATCGCAGATGTCCTCCCCCCACCCCATCCCCCAGGTAACATGAGAAAGCAGTCTGAAACTAGCTCACCCTTACTGCAAATAAAATGGCTGGAAGCTGGGACTACCATTTTGAATCAGCTGAGAGGACAGCTTTTGGCAGCTCATACAGGGTCTTTGTTTGGGTCTCAGTTGTGATAACAGAAATTTCATCATCACTTCTGAACTAAGCAAGTCCAGCTTGCAGGTGGAAGATTCTGCTAACTTATTTCATCCACTTCAGTTGGATGGCCTTAGAAGGCTCTGTTTCGTCAGGGTCAACCTTAGGTATTTTGCCATGCCTAAATATATTTACATTTTCCTGCCCTCGCACCCCCACTGTCTTATCACAGATACACCATTTGGTAGCACAAAGACTCCTTTGCTATTTCATGTTTTCCTCCACCTTTACCTCAAATCAAATGCCATCAATTGCCCAAGATCAAATTTAACTACATGACATTAAAAATGCAACTGATAAACTCAGACATTCACACATATGCATACACATAAAGACAAAGAGACACACAGACACACACACCCATATAGACAAAAGCATAGGGTGCATTCACATGTACACCATTTAAGCGCTTTTTTATTTCTCCACATGTTTGGTGCATGTCAGAATACTCTCTGCATGTGTTTCTGTCGAGATTTGCGGGTTTTTTATGCGCATGACCGGGTCCTGAAATTTTACAAGCATGTGTGTTACAACATCTGCATATTTGGAACATCGGAATGGTAGTATGAAATGCGCATGTTAACTGCATATTTTAGTACGTGTGATTGTGCCCATAGACAGACACACAAACATTAACATGCACATGGGGAAGCCACAATCATGACACCTGCATTTACATCCATCCCTCGTCCAGAGCCTGAAAATTGAGTTCTTTGTTCACTGTCTGAAGTGTGACCTCTGGCCTGGAATTCTGGGCAACACCAAGAAGTCTGAATCACTTCCAGACCATCCCTGGACACCAGGGGTTCTTATCATCTTCAGAAGCTCCAAGAGTCATATGGATTGCTTGGTGTCACCCCTAGAAGACCACTATCTTGGACAAAGTGTTCATCCTGTTAAATGTGTTTTATAGAGAAGATGAATCAGACTAGGTGACACCTATGCCACCCACTCTGCTAGCAGATAGCCACAGCTCTGCCAATTCGTCATTTAGTGTCCCACAATTCCTTTTAGGAAGTGCATGGGCTGGAGTATGGAGGGCGATAAGTGCAGAGAGGTAGGGGGGAGTGAGGTGAAGAGCTTTATAGGTGAAGACTAGGAGCTTGTGCAGGATTCGTTCAGGAAGGGGGAGCCAGTGAAGTGAAGAGAGGAGGGGCTGCACATGGTCGAAGCGACTGGCGAGGTAGATGACCCTGGCAGCAGAGTTTTGGACAGAGATGAGGGGAGAAAGG